>JAYEVE010001015.1:0-121599 GCA_036346375.1 Guadua angustifolia
CGTAAGTGGTAGCCCGCGTTATGAGGCGCGACTTGATTTTTTTCCAGATTTTTTCGACCGTGTCCGCCTGTCCCCATCGGGCTACGAAAATCCCTTAGTGATCACTAACGAACTAAACTAATTTTTCCAGTTCATTACATGACAATAAGTTTTTTTTCTAATTCTTCCCGGTTCAAGACAACAATTACTGTACAAACAAATTACAAAAAAAACTTTGCCAAAAAAAATTAAAAAGCTTCTCTTTTTTTTACTTCTGCAGTTAGTTTCGGATATTTGCCGTTAGGGTTAGCCATTTACCGCCGTCTGGTAGGGGCGATCGCCCGGGCATGGGGCGATCGCCTGGGCAGGGGGCGACGGGAGGGCAAAAGTGAAATTTTGTACCGCGGGCGACTAGTTCTGAAAAAATGTTTTAAAAAAAATATTAAATAAAAAAAAATTCCAAGATTGAGAGCATGTGAGGCTGGATGATGCTACATCTTGGATCTGCTCTTCATAGCCTGGCCCAGAAATGACGAGCCACCCTAACTAGAATCCGCGCGCGGTCGATCTGCCGGTTGCGTGCGGCCCTCGCCCAGCTAGCCCACCCTGACGCTGCCAACCGCCCAAATTTCCAATCTGCTGGTCCGACAGCAATTCGCAGCCTCGGCGGCCAGGCCGCTCGGGCATGCAAATGGTTCGCGGCTAACTTCCATCAGCTCCATGGGCCTTAGCCCTTACGTGGCTCCGGGACTCGAAATTGTGCTTTAGGTCTTTAGCTTGGAACGGCATAACCTTTTTATAGAAGGCAACGCAAGATTTGTTAGCACTAATCTTGACTTGTAAATGTTTTAGAGTTTGCATGGAGCCGAAACGAGGTGTGTTCTCGTGGAGGAATTATCTAGTCGTTGCATGACGGAAACGAGGTGTGTTCTCGTGGAGGAATTATCTAGTTGTGGAGGAAACACCGATTCACCTTTGCAAAGATTGCCCTTTTGCTACAGAAGTCTGGGGCCTGCTTCTTCGCTGGGGAAAACTCGGTCGATGGCTGAACCTGAGTCACAAAGGCTCGGTATATAAATGGTGGCGCAGGCTAAGAGCCCAATATGACAGGGAAAGACAACGAGATTTGGATGGCCTCATTATCTACTTCTGGTGGAATATTTGACTAGAACGAAACAGACGCATTTTCCAAAGGGTAACTACAACGTCAGAACAAGTGGCCACATCGATCAAGGATGCGGTGTCAAACCACGGCTTTGCTTGGTCAACAAACCATTCGGATTAGTTTCACGCCGGTATTTTCGGGTGGTTTTTTCCTCCCCTGTTTTTCATAGTGGTGCGGGTAGTGTGTTGTACTGTGGTTAGTGGAGTGTGTGGTGGTGAATTGTGAGGTTTTTTTGGGTCCGATTTTTTCCGTAAAAAACAGGTCAATCTGTCTTTCTCCTTTTTTTTCTTCTTAATAAATTTTGCGGCAATCCTCTTGCCGCTCTTTGGAAAAAAAGAATTATCTAGTCATTGCATGCTAGTGCGAGCTAGTTAGTTTAGTTTGTGTTAGTGCGAGTCGTCAGGGAATAAGTAGAGTACGGTGAGAAGTTAGGAGCTGCATGCATGAGCACGACGTAGAGGCGGCGTGGCTTGTGGTCAGCCTGGTGACCGCTTCTTGTGGATCGTGAGCGTTAGTCGTGTGGTGCATGCAGTAGTAGCGTGTGCATGGGTTAACTAGCTAGTTAGTTAGAGCTTTACTAGTTAGAAGATACATTTGTTTGCATGTGTTTGTGGCCTGGTGTTTGATCGGCAAGTCGTGTGGCACGTTCCGGAGCAGGAAGCGGTCGAGCTACGTACATGCAGGAGATGCTAGAGTTGGCCTAGATTCCCGGAGAGATGGCGCGTGGTTGCGCGTGAGTTGCGTGGCGTGAGACCCGGGCAGGGCAGGGAGTTGCTCTGTAACGTGTGTGCGTGAGTCTATATTAGGCCATGTAAATCGTTTTCTTTGGTGTGGTGAAATACAGTGAAAAGGCAACAGTTGCCGTAAATCTCTATATGCGTGTGTTCCGCAAGAGCCAATCTCATTCCTGTGTTCACCTCCAGAGAGTTATCGTGTGTGCGTTGTGATCGGAGTTCGTCGTGGTTGCGTGAGTTCCATCCTCGACGGCTCCAACAAGATTCTTCCAATTTTCTAGTAGAATCTCGCGTCATTCCGACTCGGGCTTTAGTTACTGATAGTATTATGGTCCGATCTTGACTGCCAGTGCCAGAGGTAATTGTTTCCTGCGTGCAAGAACAAATGGCAAACTCATTTAGGCCATGTTTAGAACGCGAGAATTATAATATTTCCTGTAAGATCGTAGATATCCTTAGCGCGCTCTCTCTCTCTCTTAGAAACAGCAAGCCCTTAGTTGTATGTGGTATGTATGAACATTGGACTACAGCTGCACATTGACCAAAGCAAACGTTAGTTGTTGTGACAACGTCTGTTGATGGCAGGCAACACGAAAGCAAAGGCTACTTCACACAATTGAAAACTCGAACAAACACAACTCGATCTTAGTAGTAGCTTCTAACATCATCTTAAGTAGCTGTCACCCAATTTACTCAAGTCACACTTTAAAAAGGAAAAAAAACGTAACTAAAGCTGCAATGCCATCTCATTTTGATCCAAAATCTTACCCTTTCTTTCCAAAACAACCACAGATGAAGTACTTCTACCAGTCAAGGAAGAGCCAGCGTAACCTTGACGTGACGGTGGCCGGCGACGCGGTGCCGCTCTACGGCGGCGGGCAGGGCTCAGCGGCACCCCTGTAAAAGGCGTGAGTGCGCCGCCGGTGCCGCTGCAGCTGACGGTGAAGATCAGGTCGCGGGAGTTCGTGCTGGGGAATTGGCCGTTATTTCAACTATGCATATAACGAGTACTTGTTAACAGTGGACGGCAAAAGTGTGTTCAGAGTTCTGCAGATTGCTTGGCATTCAGATATCATCATCTATATACTAAAGATGGAAACATTCCGGTGCTCTCAACGCTTTGCTCGGCTCAATTTTTTTTTTGCGTTTAGGTCCCTCGAAAAATCCATAATTACGTATAGATCCTTCTCGCGGTTTTTTACGAAGAGGATCTTTTGGTTCAAAAAAATCATGAATCTTTCGTGAGAGGACCATAAATAGATACTGAAAAAAACGTAGTGACGTTTGGATTATTCCGGCTATTTTTCACAAAAAGAACCTTTTCGATTTAGCGTGATCGCGGATCCTTTGTGAGAGGACCCCAGATAATTGCAAAAAAACATGATGATTAAAAAAAAACCGTCGAAAAAAACAAAATTGTTTATGCGAAAAAACAACGCACGCGACGTATCACGCTGCGAAAACTATCCTAGTACCTTAAATAAAGATCGAAGCTTTCCGGCGTGCTCAGTGTTTTGAGCCGAGCCGGCCGCGTGCGGCTCGGCCGGCCGGCCGGCTCGGCTTGTTTTGTTTTTTTTTGCGTTTAGGTCACTTAAAAAATACGTAATTATGTGTAGATCATTCCTACGGTTCTTTAGAAAAAGGACATTCTGGTTCAAAAAATCACGAATTTTTCATGAAAGGACCCTAAAAAAATACAAAAAAGCGTAGTTGCATTTTGATCATTCCAACTATTTTTTGCAAAAATGACCTTTCGATTTAGCGCAATCGCGGATCCTTCGTGAGGGGACCTCAGATAGATGCAAAAAAAAAACGTGGTTGCGTTCGTATCATTTCAACCGTTTCGCGTGTGTTTTCTCAACGATTTAAAAAAAAACTCCGCCGAAAATAACGAAATTATTTCTTCGAAAAAAACAACGCACGCGGCATATTACGCTAAATATTCCTAGTTATTACAATAGTTAAAGGGTTGAGCACGTTTTGGTAGTTGCTAAACAATTGATTAGCGTTGCCGTCTTAAAACATGGCATCTGGGCAATATAGATGCCTTTTGATTTGTCAAATCCTGGAAACCCTGTAGCTGAACTTGAACCTAGGCTGCAGGCAACTCGCATGCCACACAGGCACACACATTTGTTGGTGTGCTTGCTCTTTGTAACGGGCCTTCACTCTAACTTGTGAAGCTGAAAGAAATGAGGGTAATCGAAGCAGTACACTGCTCGTCACTGTTTTCTTCTTTGTGACCAATGATGGAGCGACCTGTATTAAGGAAAAAAAATGGAATCAGTCCACAAAGTCAGTCTCGGATTTCAGCCATCTTCTACCCGGTGAATAATGGCAAAATCGTGATCTATCGATTTCAGCCATCTTCTACCCGATGAATAATGGCAAAATCGTGATCTATCTGACTTGACCTATTTAGTATTTACTACTATCTGAATTCTGAAGGAAGGACGAGAGCTAGAGCATGTCGATCCATTTCAGTCTTTCAGGCCCTATTCGGAGCAGAGGACATGTACTGATTCCTGTAAAATTCATGCGATTTATACAAGGATCTGAGATGCTGGGCAGTTTGATACCAGTGGCTGATTTAAGAAGAAATTATAGGTGGGGCAAGCTTGAAATATATATACACTTGGGTATAAATTTGTTAGGCTATACTCTACCTATAGGTCAAATTTATTGGGCTATGCAGTATATACATTAAAAATCACAAGTTCCAGCAGTTTGATACCAGTGGCTGATTTAAGAAGAAATTATAGGTGGGGCAAGCTTGAAATATATATACACTTGGGTATAAATTTGTTAGGCTATACTCTACCTATAGGTCAAATTTATTGGGCTATGCAGTATATACATTAAAAATCACAAGTTCAGGACTGAATGTGAGACATATATACATTTTTTTTGAAACAAGGCAGACGCTCTGCCAATTCATTAAAAGAGAAGGTGAATACCTATGTTGTCCTAGGACTCGAGCACATGTGGGCTAGGAGGTTAAACAACCTCCCCGCCATCCAGCCACAGGCCGGATCTCCTCAATTTGAGACATTATGTAAATAAAATTTAGTACAAGACCTACAGATTTTGGAGACCAAAGAACACTACTCAAGAGCCTATTGAGTGTTACGGAACACATGGCCTTGACGATGCACTGCTATAAAAGAAGTTTGACATGGTGCTTGCTAGGCCAAGCTTGTTCTGCCATGGACCTCGTGGCCTTTTCTCACAGAAGTTATTGGTCATATTTAGGAAGCAACCAGCGACCCCAGTTGTGGACGGCATGTCGAATGCTAGGCTACCAAGTCCCTGTTTTCGTGTTTGTGCTAGTCATAGCTAATTTGATTAAATTAGGGCCGGTTTGCATCATAAGTTGGCGAAATATCAAGTGAAAATACGAATTTTGTGAACAAAACCTAGACATCTCTAAAGATTATTAAAATATTACCAAATATAGGGGAGGGTACATTCTATATCTCTGCAAAAATTCAAAATCAAAATCAATCACATTTGTGAGACACAGAAGATAAATACTTGTCTAAAACAATGAAAACACTATTTCAACAAATTAAGCATCAGATGTGTACAATGCCCCTGTTGAATAAGAAATAGTTCAATTTTTATAGGAATCAAAATAGATGGCACGTTCCAAACGGGACTATTAATATCTAGAGAAGAAGAATAGGAATAAACAACTTTTCCCTAATCTTCCCCTTTAACAAGGAAGAATAAAAAGCTTTTCCTATGCTAGCTGGTTCCTAGGAACACGAATTGAAACACTCATGTTTTTTCTATGATGAGAACACGAATTGAAACACCCTTGTTTTTTCTATGATGAGAACTATGTGGCAAACATAGTGCAATATTTGGTATTAGTACAATTATTTGTAATGTTTGAAGAGAAATAATTGTATTAGTACAATTATTTGTAATATTTGGTATTAGTACAATTATTTTTCTATGATGAGAACTATGTGGCCGTTTTTTTTTCCCGTTTTTCTTCCCTTCTAACAGGAAGAATAAACATCTTTTCCTTTGCTGGTACCTAGGAGCATGCATTGAAATAGCCCTTTTCCTTTTCTTTTTTGATAATGACTGATGAGAACCATGGTATATATAAATACAGTTTGGTAGTCCTGTTAGTTAACCTGGGCCCAAACAGGGAGTGATATCAAGCCTCCTTTTCTTTTTCTTCCCTTTTCTTTTCCAATTTTTTTTATGGCTTTAGGAATTGTCCGGGGCTAAATAACCCTGAGTTGGTACTTGGAAGGCGACTTATTACACATCAAACATCTTTTTTTTAAAGAACATAGACATCAAGCTTTGATTGATAAGGTCTCTAGGAAGCTTTAATTAAGCTTTTAATAAGGTCTTTTGGGACAAAAGTGATCGCATCCTATTTTTTCCTTCTCCTTTGTATCCTGGTCTCCGTAACGAGTAGTAAAAAGCCGCACGCTTGATGTACCACAGTACCAGTCGCCTATGAGTAATTGACCCAAAGAAAAGAATCATCACCTTCGCATCATGCATGCTGCCTCTTGTTGCTTCATAATACTAACAATTAATCACCATTGGAAAAGTTTTGCTAGGACAAGGATACCTTCCAAGCCTTGGCAACTACCACGGTACCACCAATCCTTGTTTTCCCTTGTACTCCTGTCCAGTAGCATTTATGAAGTTAGATAGATGATCCAAATTGCGCAATGAGTTTGCAAGAAGCAAGTTCTTGAGTGCAATGGAGTCGCAAGATTATTCAGATGGATGGAGTACTCAACTGAACTGAATGGAACAGGGAGGAGAAGGCCAGATGGAGTACTCAAAGTTTTGAGTTCAATCAATCTTTGATTCGAAGCTCACAGCAAGCAATATGACATATCAGTGATGCCCCACCACGTCGATAACTTCTGTCACAAAACCTGATGATTAGTGCAGAAAACTGGATTGCAGCCTGACAAGGAATTCTCATCATTTTCAGACTCCAGTCATCATCATCGTCAGGAATTAGAATCGGGTACGCGAAGATCCAGAATTGAATGAGCATGCAATGCAACCGTTCTGCACTCTTTCACCTGAAAATTTTCCCCTTCCTCAGCGGGTCCAGTCCCTTTCATGGATTTCATGGATTCAGCCAGCCTCAGTGTCAGTTTCAGTTGGCCGATCGCTCTGCGTGGCAAAGCGAAGGCGGCGGCGAGGAGAACGCGCATGCGCGCCGTGCAAGGAACAGCGGTCGGCCGTGGAGCACAAGGCCGGAAAGAGCCACACGAATGGGGAAGGTAACTCGGCAGAAAAACTACTGGGAACAGCCAAGCAGCCAGGCTGAGTCAACACCCACGAACGACCTGTACTTTTCTCTGCTGTTTCTGCACCATTTCCATGCGATTTCATATCGACAAGATAATATATCTTCAAAGCGTGCCTCCTCTCAGTGCCTCAGCTTGACTTGAAAGCATGCGCTTGCACTGCACAGCGAGCCAATTAGTAAAGGCAGGAAGATAACGAGGGCATTAACCTGCAAATCCGACGCGAATGAGAGGCGCTACCGTGGCAGGAAAGCGAGTTACAGCAAGCGAAATGGACGCACACCAAACACTATACGTTCGTGCCAAGCTAATGGAGTGCTACTGTGCAATGATTGCAACATCTACGAGCATGCCAACCATCCACGCGGGAAGGGACCTCAGTACCTGACTGACTGAATGAGTTGAATTGCTTTGCTGATGATGATCTTGAGAAGATTATTGGCCTTTTTTTGGAGGGCCTTTAGTAGTCTCATGGCCGGCCTCCATGGATCCCAATATGTATATAATGCATCTGGTGGACTGCCACCACTGCGCCTGCAAGTGCTTTCCACTTGTAGCATCCACTCACTCAGCTAGTAGCCAGTGTGCTCTGCATAAGAGGAAGCTCTGAGCTGAAACATTCAGTTCAGCTGCATCTGATCTGACACAATGTTTCAGACTTCTCCTCCTGCTCTTCCTAGTAGTGTGCTACTGATCAGTGTGAGCTTGTTGGCGACATGTGTGGCGGTTTTGTCGGCCGTGGAGGGGGCCCGGCGGCCGTACATCGTCCACATGGACGTGTCTGCGATGCCGACGCCGTTCTCGACGCACGAGGGCTGGTACCTGTCAATGCTGTCGTCCCTGACGGCCGCGACGGCCAAGGACGCGCCGGAGCACCTGTACACGTACAACCATGTCATGCGTGGGTTCAGCGCGGTGCTCACCGCGCGGCAGCTTAAGGAGCTTCAGGGGATGGAGGGGCACGTGGCAGCGTTCCCGGAGACGTACGCTCGGCTCCACACCACGCACACGCCGGAGTTCCTCGGGCTCAGCCGCGGGGCAGGCGTCTGGCCGGCGTCAAACTACGGGGATGACGTGATCATTGGGATCGTTGATACGGGTGTCTGGCCCGAGAGCGAGAGCTTCAGAGACGGCGGCATTACGAAGCCTGTGCCTGCGAGGTGGAAGGGCGCGTGCGAGGCCGGCGCCGCCTTCAATGCCACGTTGTGCAACCGGAAGCTCATCGGCGCGCGGTCCTTCAGCAAGTCCCTGAAGAAGCATGGCTTGAACATCTCCTCCGACGACTACGACTCGCCGAGGGATTACTACGGCCACGGCTCCCACACGTCGTCTACGGCGGCCGGCAGCGCCGTCACGGGGGCGAGCTACTATGGCTACGCTAACGGCACGGCCACTGGCGTCGCCCCGATGGCCAGGGTGGCCATGTACAAGGCCGTGTTCTCTGCCGACACGCTGGAGTCCGCGTCCAGCGACGTGCTTGCGGCCATGGACCAGGCGATCGCCGACGGCGTCGACGTGATGTCCCTTTCCCTGGGCTTCCCGGAGACTTCCTACGACACCAATGTGATAGCCATTGGGGCCTTCGCCGCCATGAAGAAGGGCATCTTCGTGACGTGCTCGGCCGGGAACGACGGCTATGAAGGGTACACCATCATGAACGGCGCGCCCTGGATCACGACCGTCGGCGCGGCGAGCATCGACAGGGACTTCACCGCGACCGTCACGCTCGGCAACGGCAGCGGCTCAAGGAGCATCCAGGGCAAGTCGATGTACCCGGGTGGCGCGGCGATCGCCGGCGCCGACCTCTACTACGGCCACGGCAACAAAAGCAAGCAGAGGTGCGAGTACTCAAGCCTCAGCCGCAAGGAGGTGAGCGGGAAGTACGTCTTCTGCACCGCCGGCGAGAGCATCAGGCAGCAGATGGACGAGGTGCAGAGTAACGGCGGCCTCGGCGTGATCGTCTTGAACAACATGAAGGAGTTCCTGCAGCCCACGGACTACATCATGCCGGTGGTGCTCGTCTCCCTGTCAGATGGCGCGTCCATCCAGAAATACGTGACGGCGACGCGGGCGCCCAAGGTGAGCATCCGGTTCGTGGTGACGGAGCTCGGCGTCAAGCCGGCGCCGACCGTGGCGTACTTCTCCTCCCGCGGGCCGAGCCAGATCAGCCCGGCTATCCTGAAGCCGGACATCGTCGCGCCGGGGCTGAACATCCTCGCGGCGTGGGTGCCCAACAAGGAGGTCATGGAGATCGGCAGGAAGAAGCTCTACACCGAGTACATGCTCGTCTCCGGCACGTCCATGTCGTCGCCGCACGTTGCTGGCGTGGTCGCCCTGCTAAGGTCGGCGCACCCGGACTGGAGCCCGGCGGCCATCAGGTCCGCCATGATGACAACGGCCTACGTCAAGGACAACGCCAACAACGTCATCGTCAGCATGCCGAACGAATCGCCGGGGACGCCACTCGACTTCGGCAGCGGCCACGTCGACCCCAACCAGGCTACGGACCCCGGCCTCGTGTACGACCTGGCGTCTGACGACTACGTCAGCTTCCTCTGCGGCCTCCGCTACAGCAGCCACCAGATAGCGGTCATCACCGGCCGGCGAAACGCCAGCTGCGCCGCCGGAGCAAACCCTGATCTGAACTACCCGTCATTCATGATCATCCTCAACAACACCAAGTCAGCCACCCGGACGTTCAAGAGGGTACTGACCAACGTCGCAGAATCACCGGCCAAGTACAACGTGTCAGTGACGGCGCCGGCCGGGATGAAGGTGACGGTGACGCCAACAGCACTGTCCTTCGGGGGCAAAGGCAGCAAGCAGGGGTTCGGTGTCACTGTGCAGGTCAGCCAGGTAAAGAGAGCAGATGACGACTACAACTACATTGGAAACTATGGGTTCTTGAGCTGGAATGAGGTTGGAGGCAAGCATGTTGTCAGAAGTCCAATAGTCTCAGCATTTGCACAATCATAAGAAGAAATGTTAGCATAGCAGGAGCAAAAATAAAATCATGACGATAGAAAAGCAATCAAATATATATAATCCTGATCAGAAGCAGAAATAACTAATAACTAATAACTAATCTATTAAAGGCGGAAGATTTCGGCCTCAGCCAGGGTGGCCACGTCACCCGAAATTTTTCGGCCGTCGATCCTTGCGTCGGTGGTGATCCGCCCGTCCACGCATTCGCAGGGCCTGGCCACGCCATGAAATCCGTCGCGGACCGAAACCCTAGCGCGTGTTGTTCCACCTCTCCCTCGCGCCGCGCTCGCGCAGCTGCCGCGCCTCGCCTCGCTGCTCCGCTCACGCGCGGCGAAGGATCCCGATTCCTCGGTCGTGCAGCGTCGCCGCCGCCTCGGCGCTCCTCCCGCGCTTCGCCGAAGTTCATGCGCGCGAGTTCGAGCGCCTCGTGGCTTGCGCCTTCGCGATTGTTCTTGTGTCGGTGCTTCCTCGACCGTGCCGCTCTTCGTTTCCGAGCGCATCGCCGGGTATATCGCCCTTCGTTCCTTGGCTCCTTAATTTCTTTGGATCGACTCCTTCCATCATTGCGCCGAGCTCTTCCGTCGCCAGTCCATCGCCGCGCTCTCACCGCACTCCTCCTCCCATCTTCCCTCACGTGTCACCTTTTTTCCTTCCTCCCCTCTTTTCCTCTTCTTCATTCGAGCTGTTCTTTTGCTAATTCATTTGTTTGTTGCTATGGTTGTTTGTCTTTACTCTGGCTTCGATGCAGCCTGCCTGTCTGTTGGTCGATTTGTGCCACCGCGGGCTGCTGCCGATGGCCTTCCCTGCTGCTTCGGCTAATTAGGGTAAGCATGCGTTGCGAAAATAAACACGCCGATGTAATTAGGGTGCTTACCTCCGCAGCAGATTTCTTCGTCTAATTATCGCTTCGTGCTGCTTCTTCTTCTCCTGTCCCAATTAACCCTTTTTTCCCCTAATTTTTATGGCTGATTTTCGGATGTAGCCAAGATTAAGATCGGGATTGGCGGTTAATGTGCTGATTTGGTCGAGTTCTCTTGCCTACATGCGCCGATTTCAAGGCAGGTTTCATGAGGATCGAGGCTTCGTGCTCGTGGTCGCCCTCTTGAAAAGGTTAGATCTTAGTTGGTTCCGGATAGCGCTTGGTTCTATTCTTCATCCCGCTCTTGCTTCTTTCCTTGATTGCTTGCCTAATTAATGCTTTCTCAACGCATGCTATGCTTTCCTTTTAGTTATTGTACTTTAGGGTGCAACTTGCCAACAAGCGTGGCTTGTGAGGCCTTCGAACTCGCTTATGCGCTTATTGGTTTGTTGGGTTTTAGTTGGTCTCGATTTCTTATCGTTGCTTTCGGTTGATTAACCGATGGTACTAATTATGCTGCATATGGCCATGCTTGGGTGATGCACAATGAAATGGGGTTAAAAGATGTGGCTAAATAATATTGTCTGGATCTCTGCTTGTGCAGTTGTTAGTTTGTTGGGTTTTAGTTGATCTCAATTTCTTATCATTGCTTTTTGGTTGGTTAGCTAATGGTACTGATTATATATGAGCATGCTTGGGTGATGGACAACGGAATGGGGTTAAAAATATGGCCCAATGATATTGTCTGTAAAATTTCAGTAGCCCAAAAAAAGGAGATAGATAGTCAAAGGTATGTCTTTTGAGAACATTTTAAGGTATCTGTGTTTCCCAGTCATCACAGGCAAGTGCATGCAATGCATACAGATTGAGCTATTCTCAAGAGATTAGCTGCATTGTTATCGCTGTGAATAAAATCCCTTTGGGAGAATTATCTAGAATTCCCTTTTCCAATCCTCCCTTTTCACCGTTGGCATGTGAATAAACATCCATTGGTTTTGACAATTTCATCAACGCGTATGTTTTTGAGACCTTTGTGGCAGACATATACGTGTATGTTGTATTATTTATGCCGAGCTGTTTATCAGAAGTAATTGACACAAATGCAGTGGCACGAATCTTGAACGAGACAGCATTTTGTATTTAAGAAATCGGATATTTCTAATTTCCTCTGTTAGATACTGATTAGAGAATCAAAAAACAGATGATACATAGAGAATTCTGGTGCTACAGGAAAGAAGCTACGATAATGACTGTCATAAGGTACAATGATGTTTTATATTGTTTTAACATCGTGCTAGCCAGTTTTTTCCCAGTCTTAGAATGAATTGCATAGTTGATTAACTATAATAATGTGACTGTAAAAAGGAAATCCAGGACCTCATTTGTAAACAAGTTTGCAGACCATGATGGATGGCGATGCTATCGTGAATCTGAACATAAGCCAGATGTATTTCGTATGCCAGCACCACCTGTTGTAAGAAAAGACAAGCATTGCCAGAAGGTATAAATTACTCTCTTTTTTTGGGTTACATTACATACATCACAATATTTGTTTACTTATATACTTAGATATTGAATAAATTGATGACCTTTATGTGGGATACGGAATTTCAATTGGTAAAATGATTGCCAAAACTAATCATGATGTCATGTATTACCTTGATTGAACACTATGATGAGATTTGTTGATGACAGACCTGACCAGTGATAACCAGAAAAAGAACGGGGAATCCAGAAAAGGAATACTTTAAAGACATAATCTACAGTTGTAGCTCTGCCATAGATTTCGCCGCTATCAATATTTCTACCATTTCCCTTGTTTTCTAACATAGATTTGATTTCCTATCTTCAATTCATAAATCTTCTCTGCTAATTCGAAATTCTCTTGGTCATCTATGCAGATGGCTCTATTTTATGCTCTTGACCTTGGAGGAACAAATCTCCGTGTTTTACGGGTTCAATTAGGAGGCAAGGAAGGGCGAGTTCTCAAGCAAGAATATGATGAGATTTCAATTCCGACACATTTAATGATTGGGGGTTCACATGTAAAAAAATGTTCCCGTTTGTCTGTTTTGCGTTTGTTCCATTGAAATGATAGGTATGTCACATCTCATGCCGTCAGTAATTTGGCTTGGGTAATATTATTGTAGTGGGTAGATTTCATCTTGATAGAATACAGATAGTCAGTGAGACTATAGTTTGCTCCTTTCACAGGTATGCTCCGCAAAGTTCTCTCTTTACAGCTGTGCAACATAGCTCTTTTCCAATTGCAAATAAAGTATTCTGTTCTGGCTGCAATAGCAAAGAAGTATATGAGGAAGGGGCCAAGGAGGTTGCCCACTGTGTAGTTAGTGGCATTTACTGTTTAGTGCAAACGTACTGCGTATCTTTCTCCTAAGTTTTTGGATCAAAGCATTCCATGAACTCACTGAGTGTGTTCTCTTTCCTTTTTGTTTTATCTGTAGAAGCAAGTATTTTCGCATGTGGTCAAACAGGTCGTGGAAAGATATACAATATGGCTGCAATGACAGAATATACAGTAGCGGATATTTATGATTACATTGGCAAGGTAACCGGGTACCTATCCTTTTCTAAGTTTCTGAGATCATAGTTCTGATCCTGAATTCATAATTAGTAACTGTTAGTTCCTAGCAAGTATTGAAATGGCACCCTTTTTGAAATTACAGCTGATAATCATATAATTTCTTTTGCAGCATGAGGAGAGGACATTTGTGTTGAGATTAGTTGATGGCATTGTAGGCGGGCTTTTCTTTTATATAAATAGATATTGTTCCTGACACGTATTAAGGTTTTTTAGCTTTAAGTTCCATAAGAAAGGATTCATGGCAAATGAAAATGTAGCCATATAGGCAGCCAACATGTTTATGACCGTAAAATGGAAGCACAGTGCAACTGTGGATCTTTCATCAACAATTGTGAAGGTGGTTATTTCTGTATGAGACTAAGAAATCAATCCCTTGTAGTTTAGGATGGACAGTCACTTTGCTGTTATATTTGTCATGGCGATTTTTCATTGGTATGTTTAAAATAACCATTCTGATATTCTCTTTTTTTCCCCAGTGACAAACCAGCGAATTTGCTTTCTGAATGTAAGTCCGGATGAAGTCATTCGCAGTTTATTTTATAACAAGAACAATGACTCACTAATAACTGTATCAGTTTGTGGTTCTGAAAATTTCGGTGCTTTAAGATACAGAACAACCCGAGTTGAGTGAGCTTGACTTTCTATATTCCTGTTATAGTACTAAGTTCTAGCTTTCTCATAGTGCTAATTGCTTACGTAATATTTTACTCTTTTAAGGTATATCTGAGATGCAAAGCCGATTCTGGTTTCCCTCTTTTGAGATGAATCCTTGAAGTGCCTAGGTTTCGTGGAATTTGATGATGTAAGCGAAGGTGTTGACTTACTCATCCAAGACAGTACAGATCTCCATACTTTTTTTTGGGGCAAGGCAATTTACTTAATCCAGATGATGACATTATTTCCTCATTTCAAATAGTACTTATAAGGTGTTTGGCTTGAAAAACTGCACACTGTTGTATACCATATCTGATAAAAATATTCAAGAAATAAAGATCAGCTGATGAAATCTCTCTTGCTTGTCTTGATTTTTTCCCGTAAACCACATTGTTTAGTTCCTTTCTGTATGTGCTGATGTGTAGATTAGTACGCCTTACAATTCCTTCCTTTTCTGAAATGTAAGTGTATTATTACTGTGCTTTTCCCCACCGTTTGAGCTACGCTGACTTCTCATGTGCTATCAAGTACCTATCACGGAAAACAGGATCTGCTTATTACCTTCCCATTTCTTTACATGTTATGGAAATTCCAGATCTCACATAATATTACGGATGCTTTATACCAGATTATAGAAGTTTCCCTGTAAGAGGAAGAATCATCATTGACTAATGTTTCTTTCATGAGTCAGTACATCTAGGTGGTTTTGACATTGACAGAACTCTGCATCTGGTAAGTATTAACATTGACAGAACTCTGCATCTAGGTAGTTATGAAGCTGAAAATTATTAGCAATTCGATAATACATAAGCTCAGTGGTCTGAAAACGCTTATGGCCTTCTAGATTCCAGTAGGAAGCTTTTAATAGATGTAATGTAATTAGCAGAGCTATATGTATTGAGGGATTTTTTTTGTCCATGTCATGATTTTGTTGCTGTTATGTTGCTAATTTGGAAGCATTTGTCTGTGCAGACCTGCCTAAATTTGAGGGACCAAAGAGGATTGTTTATCTGGCGCTAAGCGATTTTGAGTGGTCTGCATGATCACCTTCTTCGAGAGGAATGAAGGCATTCCCTTCCAAATAAGAATGTTGTTGGTATTTTAAAAAATTATAGTTTTGTTAACAACCGTTTCTTAGATCACCTCTAGAACATAACAAGATATGGACTATTGAACCGTGAGTGTCAGGATTGTGATTCCTTGCTTATTAGGCTATTGTTATTTTGCTTTACTCTAAGAGAAATGTGGGTTTAGCAAATAATCCATTGAACTGCATCGTCAACCTCTGGATGTATTCGTTAACAGAATAGTTTCGCACCCTGAACTTAAGCAAAGCGAAGATTTGAGGGTATTTTTTCAAGGAGATGAAGATGTACAATATTTCCATGACTAAAAAGAACCCACTACATACTCCAGTCCTAAATGTGCAGTCATTTGAATCAATATTGTTACTTTGAGTGTTTACTGTGCAATACTCGTTTAAAAACCTGCACATAATAAGGCCGATCCACTACTAATTGTTTTCTTGGAACTTTCTATATCCATGTTCCATGCCTTATATATTTTGGTTGATTCTACTAAAGAATTCCTTGTCAGTTACTTTTCATAGTATTCCTTAATCTCATATCATTGTTTTGTTTTGCCTAAGCATGAAGCAGAACATGGATAGAGCAATGTCTTATCGGACTGGGATATAAGAAGCCTGCAGATTTCATATACCTTGCTCTTATTGTTTTTATTGCTGTTGTCGAGATCGAATCTCATAAGAAACCTGCAATGGCCGCTGCTATCAGCAGATTCAAAGAGAAAACATTTCGGTCCATGCACCATGATCTTTGCGTTATTATTTTTGCTTCTCGAGGTAGACATGTTGCTTCGACTTATTTTATACATTGAGTTTAGATTATTCTATCGCCTACGCTTTTAGTTTTTTTGGTATATGTATCTCACTGGTGCTTTCATTATTGTGTAGAGATCGTCAGTTCAAGCAACGATGTAGAGAAGAGGATTGTCGCCTTCGCATGTGCTGAAATCTGCTTACATGCTATGCTACCAGTCATGTAAAAACTCACATTAGCATTTTCTAAAAAACCCTACACTGTTTCTGGTGAGTGCTTAGTAGGCAGGTATAGCTAGATGTAGTTATCTACTATTCGTGTTTAAGCTTTAGGTTTATTACTTTTTAGGCCTAATAGAAGATCCTACTCGATTGGGCAATGTCACTGGACTTACCTTGCTAATACAACAAAGTGCTGTTGTATAAAAAGATCTTCTAGCATTCAGATTTTCCAGGTATCGATATTTTCTCTGTGGCAATATGACCGATTCCCTCCTAGAATTTGTCAGCACATTGAATTGATGAGCATAGTTCATCCCTATGGTGGCCATTTTAGATGCTAATCTGTATATGAGATCTTCCTCTATTTTCCTTTACTATAATAGATCAATTCACATTATTGATTCTATGTCGGCTATTTTCAATGTGGACTGCCATTATATACCTTCTCATACCTCATTCGTGTTGTTGTTGATTACAGATTTACGCTTTTGAGAATGCTTTTATGTATGTACCTGCATGAGTGGCCAACTGTTTCATGCGTATTTTGACTGTTCTTCTGCAGGATATATTTCTATAGGCTTCGAACCATGACATATGTTTCCTTTTCCTATGCATGGCAAATTGGAATACTTATCACCTTAAGAATGCTTATGGTACACGAGCAATTGAGCTAAAATCCCGCCTATTTGCCCCAAAAGATAAATTACGCATGGAGTTGTTTGGTCCATTAGGCTATTTCGTGTATGAGGTTCGTCTTTTCTTTGGGTTTGTTTGCTACATGTATGACCATGGCACTGAAAGCAGACTTTGGAGACATCCTTGGGACAATGGACCATGCAATCTTGATACAAAGCTAATTGATTAGCGGTATGCTATACTTGAACTCTTTTGTATGTCTACACAAAAGGCGCTAAACATCTTATATATGCATGCCATTGGAAACCTATTTTTTAGCTCTTTTTTTATTAGATTAACTGATATCCTCGCTTTAATGTGTTTCTTAGTTTTACATGTAGTCTTAGAAGAGTATCCACACTTTTCTTTTGGTTGATTTCTCCAAGCAGTTTGATGTCTGCTCAACATGTCATGCGCTCTGTCGCCTAGCGTTACCTCAGGGTCGATCCTATCAGCACCGTGGTCTGTGTTTTCGGTTCTTGTTGCTCTTAGGACAAAAAAGATCTCTTGAATTTGATAATTTCTCTACTAGATTTGACGACAAAGAATAGGATGGATAACTAGAATTTGACGGATTTTTTTGCTACCATGCTGATGCAGCAAGGGAAAGAAACCTCCGGATTGTTCCCGTTGGACTCCAGGAAGGTATTTCTGAGCTGTGTAAGGGATTTGTTTCGTCCTCAGAATTAGCGCATGGATTTATTTCCATACCGATTCTTAACAGCTGGGTTGTTCTTGGTAAATCAGGTGTGGTTCTTATTGATTTGGCAGCCGTGGGTTAATTTTTGAATGTTCTATACCTAAATGCTACACTATTAGTCAGGTACATGTCTTATTGCCCATTGCGCCTATCTCGTGATCTACCTACGTCCTTTGTTTATTCAATCCTTAGCGATCTCACTGCTAAATATTGATGTACATTGAGCTAAATCTTGAGGATGTCATCTTAGTGCTTTCAACGTCAAACCTTTCATGAATATTGGTCCTTTCACTGGAGAAACGAGCCTGTTTGTGTGTACGCAGGCACGATTGTAGAATACAGAGGCCTTCATGTCTTTGCAACACGATATAGGATAACATGGATTACTATTTTGTGACTCGGGAACACACTTTGGAGATCAATTTCAAGCCAAGAAAAAGCAGAACTGGAATATATGTGTTTTCTTTCGGAAAGTTTGTTTCCCCTAACCATTCAGCACTCCCATCCCTTTCTATTTTGTGTCGAGGATGTATCAACTATGTGGTCTTCTGGAGACTGTTATTTTGAAAAAATGTGCATGCAATAGTTAGAACCTAAATAACTTACACCCCAGATGAAGTTAATACTTCAAATGTGCTTAATTTGAACCGAAAAGGGTGCTATAGTATTTTTTTCCCAGCATATTCTAATTATTGTTAGCAAAATTTTGCCGAGTACTTAGTATGTATCAAGTGGTCCTCAGTTAGCATTACTCTTCTAAACGGACATATGTTGACATCAGCACTTGTGGATTCATCAGCACGTATGGATCTACAAAACATGTTGGCAATTTTTAATGTTATTAATCTTACCATGTGCATTATATTATTTGCATATTTAGCATTCCTATTTTTTCTCTCGGCCTTTCCAGCATTATATTATGTGCATTATATTATTTGCATGTTATGCTATACTTAATTGTCAATGCTAACCTGGTTCCTTTTATTGCAGCCAGCAAAAAAAAATCCAAATGTCTTTTCACCTGACTCAATGTTTGGAAGGTATCGTTTCGTGTTGACAAACTAAATTACGTTAGATAGTTCTTTTACAGAAGACTTACTTTTTATTCAAACTTACCAGGTTTCCATATTTCTTACCTTGCTTATGCACTTCAATTTTTGCTGCTATTGTTCTCATAAGCTACATATGGATGTCGGTATGCGATATTGCCAGTTTTTGCACGCTTTTGATTGTGCAGCCAGTGTAATTGCAAGTCCATAATTGCATTTGCTACTCCTTTTTTTTGGCCATTTTGTGTACCCTGTGGGAAACCTTATGATATGGGCTTGAACACAAACTTGCTATATTGTATATTCATAAATATGTCCTCCTGAACCTCCTAGCGAATTTTTTCTAGGCAATCTTAAAAATAGTTTTCCCAGACATACTGTTCAGAGTTCATAATTGATCTTCAAAATTTTCTGAATATAGTTCAATAACTTTCAGAGATTATGTATTGATCCATGTTTTCTCTGTTAAACTCTCGCAACTCGCACAAATTTCATACGCCGCGGCGTAGCGCGGGTCCTTATCTAGTGATACATAGACTGAAAAAGAAAACTCTCACGAGGATACTGATGTTGTCAAGTGTATTTATAGCTTCTTTGTAAAATTCTAAATTTCTCATTATTTTTTCTCAGCACGTCAAATTCTGCTTAAAATGAACTACTAATACCATAGTTTGACTAGCTTCAAAAGAAGATACATGCAAAGGGGAGTAATTATAAGCATAATAAAGCTTCTCCAGGAACCTCAAATGGCTGCTCTGTTCTCTATCAAGAATAGCAATCAGATACCCGTGGGATATATATGCCCCGGGGTCCACCAGGCAGTCTAATAAAGCCCAGTCAGGGGAAATTGGGCCATGCCGACTGGATAAGGCTGTGGGCTGTCCGGGGCTGAGCAAAGCGTGAAGAATCAGAATAGACCTTAGATAAGGAAACCGAGTCGTATTGGGCAGGAAACGATTGTAATCCAAACCAATATGGGTTCGGGATAGAAACCCCTACTTCGTATCCGAGTAGGACTCAATATTGTAACCGCCCTTCTCTACTATATAAAGGGAGGGGGCGGGATACCTCAGGGAAGGACAGGACAATATCTCATCAGCTATAAGCTAGCCACATATAATTCCAGAACACAGGACTAGGGTATTATCTCCATCGCGAGAGCCCGAACCTGTATACATCGGGTGTTCTTATGTTACCATCGAGTTTGGGTCCAGCGCGTAGCCCCCTTTTCATTATTGTCGGTAACAAACGTCGACAGTTGGCGCGCCAGGTAGGGGCTGCGCTAGGATCAATCGCAGCAAGCTCGATGGCAATCTTCAGAAACATGACCACCTTCGCGCCGGCTCAGGTAATTTCGTCGCCGACGACTTCGGTCATCTTTCCTTCTCGGATTCGGATCAGTTCCGATCTGGAGCCAATTCTGAGGTTCTCTTAGCTGGCCAATCACTCGGATCGGGAGAAGGTATGGCCATCTGTCCTTGGGCAGTAAGCCAAGGGCCTGATCCTCGTCTCGAGTCAAGACTGGCTAATAGAGAGCCCCGAGTGGTCGAATATACAAGGAAACCACTCGGATTCACAGGTCAGTACGCTTCATCTCCCTGCACCTCCGATTCAGAGGATGAGGTAGGAAATTCCCCGAGCTTTCACAGCGTTTTTGTGATCGAAACGGACCCTCTGCAAAAGGACGCGTCAAATGCTACGGAAGAGAACCATCACCATCAAGAAAACCATGCGAGACTCCTCCAGAACAGAGGCCGTAGCGTGAATGAAGAAATCTTGCAGACGAAGGTGTAAGTTCAACCTTCATTAGTTATGGTTTTGGTGTTAATGACAAATCTAATCTTGTGTTAATGACAAATCCAATATTGAGTTTATCCCCTAATGCGACAGTGTTATTAATGACAATCTTATATTGAGACTAACATGTTTGTTTAGAATATCTTTGTTTAGTTTCATCGCATTGAAAAATGGAAAACCTAAGGTATGTTTGCATATTCATCTTAATATTAGTTGCATACCTTGGAGTCAAGTTAAAGTATGAATGTCCCCGTTATATTAACCACAAAATGTGCATCATGTTTCCTAATCCATATATTACATAGATGCACATATTTAGGGGGAGTTTGTAGTTTAACTTGAAAGTCTCTTTGTATTGATCAATTCGTTATTGACACATATAAGGATCAAGACAAAGAAACTAAATCCTTGAGTATATGTTTGAATTGCCTAGTTATAAGTATACTCGTGAAAATACAGGATATGCTCCAATACAATCAAATTGAATATGTGCATATTATATCCAAGTCAATCATACTTATGCACATATACATGTGGGGTGTATTCTATAGTTGATGATTTAGAGTAATGATCATTTCCATATAGTTTACATATAATGGATCATTGCTTTTCATCAACATGAGTATATGAAAACTTGTGTAGTTAATATATACTCATATCAATTTAAATGATAATTTAAATTGAGTTCATTTGTCTTGTTAATCATTAAAGAACACTTCATCATGTGTTGATGGTGTTTTGTGATTAATTGAGGATAATGAATAGTTCTTAAGTATAATAAAGCATGAGTTGCATTATTGTACTTAAGACACAATTAAATCATTTTAATTGATTTAGGTTGTGCTCAATTGATCTAAAGGCATCCATTATGTGTTAATGGAGTGCAAGAGATAATTGAGACAACCATGCATCTTGGACTAACTATTTTATGAGTTGTGATTGGGTTAGGTCCAAAGATGGATGAGATGATGAGAACGGGACAAGGACGGCATCATGAGTTGATGGGCGTCAAGAGTGGATCCCGAAGATAAAGAAGGGTAACGATCCCAGGGGAGTATCAAAGTGATGATCATAAAGACCCCAAAGGGGAGTGCTTGTGCGCGGCGGCGAAGGTATAATTAGATAGGCTAAGGACCTTTGTAGTCTTTGAGTCTAAGGTTTTATCGCCGTACTATTAAGAGGGGTCGTTCCCTTTGCTTGAGCTTCATCATGTGTTGGTGATCTCATTCCGCGTTCACTCGAGCTCAAACCATTTGGATTTGGTTTTTGCATCTGGTTTAAACCATTTGGCATGTGTTGCGAATGGGTTAAACTTATGCTTGGTTGTATTTGGTTTTCGCATAATGCTTTGATTTGCATGTGTTGCAAGAAGTGATAAGCTAGTGCGTTGGCTTTTGCGTGAAGTTCATTTTTGCATGTGTTGCATTAGTTGAAGCTTCATGCTTTGGTTTCGCAAAACAATCTTTCTTAAAACCTTGTGTTTGCTTGGAGCTAAGTTTTGCATGTGTTGCAAAAGGAGAGAGCTCAAGCATGATTTGATGTTTGTGTGTTTGTATGGAGCTAGAGGCTTGCATGTGTTGCAGTAAAGAGCTCATACGTGTGATTTGGTTTTGGTGTGAAGTTTGGTTTTGGTGTTGCATTGAACTAGAGAATTGCATGTGTTGCAATTAGAGAGTTCATGCATCTTGATTTGATGTTGCTTGGAGCTAGACTTTTGCATGTGTTGCAAAGAGTAGTGCTCAAGCATGAGATATGTTTATTGTGTTGTTTGCAAGTTCGTTGCGAATAAACCGAGGTTTATGAGTCCGAATTCGAGAGCATGTGAGTGGGGCTTGCAACGGGTGTTGGCAAGTTGACCGGGTCTTGTGTTGACCTTCACATGGCTAGGGGAATTAATCTCATAAACTCGGGTTTGATTTGCTTAATACGTTTTGCAAATAGATCTTGAGTTGGTTGTGAAATGTGTTTTCGCAATTTGGTTTGAATTCTTTGAGCATGAGCTAAGTTGGTGCAAATGTGTTTTGCACGTGTATATGATCATGTGTTGATCATCCTTGAGGCTCAAAGAATAAAGTTGGTTTTTGGAGAAATGGATTTGGAGTTCGATTTCCTGGTTTTCTCCTGCGGCCGGTACTACCGGGCCTTGCTTGCGGTAGTACCGCAAGTGCGGTACTACCGGGGTTAAGCCGCCGGTAGCTATTTGGCAGAACCGAGTGTTTTCTGTTTGCGTGGCCGGCAGTACCGCTCGGTGGGAGCGGTAGTACCGCGAAGTCGGTAGTACCGGCCCTCAGAGGGCGGTAGTACCGCAAATATGTCCGTTAGCCGACCGTTGGAGACTCACAGGCGGTACTACTGCCCTTAGAGGCGGTAGTACAAGATTCTCGAAGTTTTGCCCATTTCGCCCCCAAACGGCTAGTTTTCTTGGTGGGGGCTATAAATACCCCCTTGGGGGGCTTGGGGCAGAGGTTGCTGGTGTTATTGCTGTGTGTGGGAGTTGTGTGCATGTGTTGCTCTTCTCCATTTGCCTCTTGAGCTAAAGAGTGAGACTAATTGCATGTGTTGCAATTAGGAAGTGATTTGAGAGCCTCTTGTGCATGTGTTGCACTTGAGGGAGGCCTTGTGCATGTGTTGCACTTGGTGATTACCGGGAGCGCATTTGTTGTGCCCGGTGAGGTTCAAGCGAAGGAGCGGCTTATTACTCTTGGAGGTTGCCGACTCCTAGACGGCGTAGGCGTCGTGCGCGGGAGCTCTCAAGGTTGTGAGAAGCCCCTGAAGTTTGTGAAGGTTCGGGTTGAGCCTACGCCGAGCGTGAAAACCACGACTAGTGGAAAGAGGCGGTGCTCGAGCGGGAGCCGGTCCAAGTGTGGGCTAGCCTCAACGTGGACTAGGGAGACCGCAAGTCTCCGAACACCACGGAAAAATATCGGTTGTCTCTTTTACTTTCAAGTATTTACATTTATTGTATATTTATCAATTGCTTGATTATAATTAGAATTGCTTAGTATTGATTGTTTGCTCAATTTAGCAATTCTAGTATAGAGACATAATTTAGTTAGTGCACTAGTAAGCCTAGTTGATTTAGGCTTTAATTGTCAAAACCGAGTTTATCGCTTCCGCATATATCTTTGATTAGGTTTTGACTTAGGGGTGTATTAGAGCGAATTATTTTAGTGAGCGATCAAATTTTGTAAAACGCCTATTCACCCCCCCTCTAGGCGCATCCTCGACCCTACAAGTGGTATCAGAGCCACGGTCACTCTCATTTTAGGCTTAACCGTCTAGAGAGTAAAAAGGATGGCAAATAGAGGTTTTGTGCACTCCACCGATTCATATATATTTGATGGCTCTAATTATGCTTCATGGAAAATATTTATGATTAGTCATTTTAAATCCATGAGCCCACAAATATGGTGGATCGTAGATGTCGGCATTTCTTCTCCAATTAATGATATTGCTCCAACTAAAGGAGAGGAGAAATGTCTACATCTCGATGCTCAAGCAACTAACGCTTTATTTAGTGTTGTGAGCGTAGAAATTTTCAATCTCATTTGCAACCTCTCAAGCGCTCATGCAATGTGGATTAAACTTCAAGACTTATTTGAATCATCCACATCGATTGAGGATTGCAATGAGGAAGAAGTGTCGGTTGACGATTCTTCAACCTCTTCATCAAGTGAAGAACCGGCACTACCATCAACCTCAACCTCCGCCTCAAGCGACGACGAATCTTCACTTATATCAAAAATTCGTTGCTTTATGGCAAAAGGTAAAGATGAGGTATGTGATGACGAAGAGCCCTCTTATGATGATTTAATGGACATGTTAGAGGAGCTCAATAATTATCTTGGAAAGGAGAAAACAAAATATAAGATTTTAAAGCTTGAACATGAATCACTTCAAAGTGATTATAACATGCTTAAAGAAAATCATGAAACCCTCCTTCTCAAAGAAATTTATAAGTCTAAGGTGGATGTAGGAATTACATGTGATTTAATTGATGAAATGCCATGCTTAGATGTAAATTCTAATATTTCATCAAAAATTGACATATCCACCTCTTGCATTAATTTAATTGATATGCCTTGTAGCTCTAGTTCAAATGCTAGTATTTCCTCTATGTCTTGTGAGGCTAACCTTGTAGAGGAAAACAATGAGCTCAAGGCCCAAGTCATTAAGTTGGAAAATGACTTGAAGAGGTGCGTTAAAGGAAAAGCCCTCCTCGACGAAATCTTGAGCAAGACAAGGGCGCCTCAAGACAAGCGAGGACTCGGCTACAACTCCAAGAGGGAGAATAGCAAGACGAGGCACAATGCGCGACACACGAAGACCATCAAGTGCTTCGCATGCAACAAGAAGGGCCACCTAGCCTCCGTGTGCCCTAATCAAGTGGATAACAAGTCCACAACTTCAACCATGAGGCAAACTGGCGTTGAGCACAACAAGAAGGTCAAGAGAGGACCAAACGGCATAACGTGCTTCAATTGCCGGGAAAAGGGACATTTCAGTAAGGATTGTCCCAAAGGTATAACTCCTAAGCCTATTCGTATTAATGAAAATTATTTGCTTAGGAAGGACAAGAATGGCAATGTGTTTGCCAAGCTTGTCAAGTCCCCTATGCCGACTAAAAATGATATTCATTTGCATAGGAAGAGTATTTCTAGAAATGTATTTGCTCAAAATGCTAGAGTTCTTAAGAATAAGAAAATTCGTGATGATCATATGCTTAGGAAAAATATCAATAGCAAAACATTTGCTAGATTTGCTAGATCCTCTAAGCCATTTCATAATGTTAATAATCATATGCTTAGAAAGGATCAAACTAGAAATAGTTTTGCAAAGTATCATTGCCCTCCTAAGCCAATTCATAAAAATGTCAATTATTTGCCTAGGAGGAATAATTATTGCAATTCTATTCCTAGTCATGTTAGTCAATTCAATAATGTTAAAATTAGGACCATTTGGGTTCCAAAATCCATTGTGACTAACATTGTCGGACCCAACAAGGATTGGGTACCAAAGACCGCCTAAAAGAATTTTAGGCAATATTGAGATGGATTGGACGCTTGCTCACTCAAGAGGAGAATGATTATATTTGTCTACAAGTGGTGTCAAGCTTGAAGATAATCAAGTCCATCATGAGCCAATGCCATCTCGGTAACAAGTATTTAAATTGATTACTATTATGTCTTGTAGCCTTGTGTAGGTTATATTGAAATATTAATGAAAAATCAATTTAGATTGCTTGGTATGGACACTTGCTCTCGCCTCTCATCTATTCTCTTAATTGCAAATCTTGAGCAAGTTTACAAAGTGGCACATTTAGGGGGAGTGTTAATTCATATTCATGTGTACCACATCCCTACGTGTGCCCATATTAATATAAGTGCATACATATATATTTTCAAAATCAACCATTTAGCCAAAACTCAAAATTTGTATACTCTATTACTAATCTTGTGAAAAACTAGTTGCAAAATGTATACAAATGCGTTTGAAATGTTTCTCAAAGGTTTTGGCTTCACAAAATCTATTTCGAAAAGAAAATGGGTTTTAACGTCAAAAAAACTAGTTACTAGTATCTTGTTTTTGATTTAAACTTATAATTTTCATAGAAATAAAAGTAAAAGGATTTTGAAAATAATTCCAAAACAAAAATCCTAGAGTTGGTCATTCTTAACAATTCTCATGTTCAAAAGTTTTCCAAAAGACCAACTCATCAAAAGATATTTGATTTTGAAACTCGCCGAAAAACTATACTTGACCCATAACGGTCATATTATTGCACTTAGTGAGTTTCTCCCTTTCGATCAATTCTTGTGTAGAATTGTAATTCAAAATGGTATTTTAGACTCATACACAAAATTTAAATCCATATATCTTACCCCTTGCTTTAATTAAATTCTTGTGTTGTTGGATTTGGCCTTAATTTCTATTTGCTTCTTAATTGGACTATTTAGATCAAAAGTCAAAACTCGTATTTAAAAAGCCCAAATTTGAGAAAAGCCTTGTAAAAGTATTCTACTATGTATTTCAAATGCTTTACAAGTTTTCAAAATGAATACTCTATGTTGAAATCTAATTTGGCTCGAAAACAATTTGATTTAATCCGAAATGGCCTATTTAGGCATATAGCTCAAATGTTGGCATTCGAGTTGGATTTCACCATAAATCTTGGCTATACACATTCTTGATACACCAATCTAAGCCATGGAAAAAGAAATTGCATGAAATCCAAACCGAAGTGCATTTTGAGGCTTTTCGTGAAAATCGATTTTCGTTTTTGCCTCAAAACGCAATTTGCCATAACTTTGAAAACATAATTGATTTTGAGAAAATTCTTTTTGCAAAACCTTCTAATTAGTCCAAAGTTCATCTATGCAAAATTTCAAATCAATTGGACTTCATTTGAGTCATTTTTGCTAAAATTTGCAAAAGTCCGAGTTTTCGGTCTGGCAGGACCGGTACTACCGGCCCTGGGTTGCGGTAGTACCGCATTCCCGGAACTACCGGCCTGTGTGAGCGGTAGTACCGGCCTGGCAGTTTTGGCTCTGAAAAATTTCAGGTTTTTCGAGTTTTGCTTTGGGATATCTTTTGATTTGAATTTGCTTTTTCAAGAATTCTTTTTGTAATAGATTCTTGTGATCCCAAAGTTTATTTTGGCAAAATTTCAAAAGTTTCTCGGTTTATTTGAAGGGATTTCCAAGTGGTATCAGTAATGAGCATTTCAATTAATTTAAAGGTGGTATTCACTTGATCTTTTGAAAAGACAAAACTTGTGCAATTCAAATGCAAATAACTCCATGTTTCTTTCATTGAACATCTTGGGGAGTTTATTTATTGCAAGTTTTGGGCACTTAATCGCTTCCAAGTGATATCATGTCTTTGTTTTGCTCTGATACTGAATTTTTGTGCTTTCACTGATCTTTATTGAGCACTTGATACCCGTGAGTATATTGCTCTGAGAATATTGCTCTGATACCCATCGATGTTATCGATAATTCTTTCAAGTGGTATCAATCTTTGTGATTTGATCCTAATTGGTATCAATGGAGCATTTATTCATTTCATATGCTTACAAGGTGGTATCATTGAGTTTATCCCTTCTCCAAGTGGTATCATGGTTATTACTGATTTTCTCTCATGTGATATCCTTGATTATGTGGATTTCTTTTTAAAGTGGTATCATTGAATTCAATTATTTCCTACAAGTGGTAGTTCATTACCTCTTTGTAGTATTTTTGCGATACCCACATTCTAGATTAAAATTTTTTCTCTCAAGCTAAAATTGTAAGTTCAACCGCTTAAGAATTCTCTGTGTGAGATTCTTTATGTGTTGAAATACATAAAAGAGGAAAATCTCCTGTTGAGCATTGTTCTTCATATTAAGCATTGTTCTTCAAGCAAAACCCTTGAGATTAATTTTACAAGTGGTATCTATTGTCTCAAGTGGTATCTATTTCTTCTTGGGTTCCTCGTTTGACCCGTTTAGGCAAATTGTTAGATTCTTCAAGAGAATCATGTTGAAAAGTTGCAAAGCCTAATAAAATGAGGAGTGAGTTATTTGAATGTGTTTCAAATAAACCGTGTGATACCCTTACTTCGTTTTTCATGCTTATCTTTACAAATGGTATTTGTTTTACAAGTGGAATCCACAAACCCAAATATGGTCTCTTTTCGATTCTTTCTCATTTTTAGACCATATTTCAAATAAAAACTTGTTTCACCTCTTGAATGACCGTTCAAGTTTTTATTTGGGTTAAAATCTTAATTCATCCCCAAGGTCATCAGTGTTCATTCCAATTCTTGTATGACCTTCATTAGATATAACCCCTGAAAGAAGTTGTTAAATATCAAAAGGGGGAGAATAATTTTAAGGGGGAGAATTAGGAGCTTAAAAAGAATTTGTTAAATGCCAAAAAGGGGAGAACAATTGAATAACCAAAAAGGGGGAAGAATGTATTTCAAGTTAATCTTTTAGTTTTTCCATTTTTGGTGCTTAATGCCAAAAGGGGGAGAATTAGGAAGCTTAATATCATTTGGTTTAAAAAGTGAGCTTAATATGATTAAGGGGGAGAAGTAATATGCATATGTATTCAAATAGCTTAAATTCTCTCGATATGTTAGTTTTAATCCAAATGTGCTTATTAAGCTTGGATTTGTCATTATTCACCAAAAAGGGGGAGATTGTAAGTTCAACCTTCATTAGTTATGGTTTTGGTGTTAATGACAAATCTAATCTTGTGTTAATGACAAATCCAATATTGAGTTTATCCCCTAATGCGATAGTGTTATTAATGACAATCTTATATTGAGACTAACATGTTTGTTTAGAATATCTTTGTTTAGTTTCATCGCATTGAAAAATGGAAAACCTAAGGTATGTTTGCATATTCATCTTAATATTAGTTGCATACCTTGGAGTCAAGTTAAAGTATGAATGTCCCCGTTATATTAACCACAAAATGTGCATCATGTTTCCTAATCCATATATTACATGGATGCACATATTTAGGGGGAGTTTGTAGTTTAACTTGAAAGTCTCTTTGTATTGATCAATTCGTTATTGACACATATAAGGATCAAGACAAAGAAACTAAATCCTTGAGTATATGTTTGAATTGCCTAGTTATAAGTATACTCGTGAAAATATAGGATATGCTCCAATACAATCAAATTGAATATGTGCATATTATATCCAAGTCAATCATACTTATGCACATATACATGTGGGGTGTATTCTATAGTTGATGATTTAGAGTAATGATCATTTCCATATAGTTTACATATAATGGATCATTGCTTTTCATCAACATGAGTATATGAAAACTTGTGTAGTTAATATATACTCATATCAATTTAAATGATAATTTAAATTGAGTTCATTTGTCTTGTTAATCATTAAAGAACACTTCATCATGTGTTGATGGTGTTTTGTGATTAATTGAGGACAATGAATAGTTCTTAAGTATAATAAAGCATGAGTTGCATTATTGTACTTAAGACACAATTAAATCATTTTAATTGATTTAGGTTGTGCTCAATTGATCTAAAGGCATCCATTATGTGTTAATGGAGTGCAAGAGATAATTGAGACAACCATGCATCTTGGACTAACTATTTTATGAGTTGTGATTGGGTTAGGTCCAAAGATGGATGAGATGATGAGAACGGGACAAGGACGGCATCATGAGTTGATGGGCGTCAAGAGTGGATCCCGAAGATAAAGAAGGGTAACGATCCCAGGGGAGTATCAAAGTGATGATCATAAAGACCCCAAAGGGGAGTGCTTGTGCGCGTGGCGGCGAAGGTATAATTAGATAGGCTAAGGACCTTTGTAGTCTTTGAGTCTAAGGTTTTATCGCCGTACTATTAAGAGGGGTCGTTCCCTTTGCTTGAGCTTCATCATGTGTTGGTGATCTCATTCCGCGTTCACTCGAGCTCAAACCATTTGGATTTGGTTTTTGCATCTGGTTTAAACCATTTGGCATGTGTTGCGAATGGGTTAAACTTATGCTTGGTTGTATTTGGTTTTCGCATAATGCTTTGATTTGCATGTGTTGCAAGAAGTGATAAGCTAGTGCGTTGGCTTTTGCGTGAAGTTCATTTTTGCATGTGTTGCATTAGTTGAAGCTTCATGCTTTGGTTTCGCAAAACAATCTTTCTTAAAACCTTGTGTTTGCTTGGAGCTAAGTTTTGCATGTGTTGCAAAAGGAGAGAGCTCAAGCATGATTTGATGTTTGTGTGTTTGTATGGAGCTAGAGGCTTGCATGTGTTGCAGTAAAGAGCTCATACGTGTGATTTGGTTTTGGTGTGAAGTTTGGTTTTGGTGTTGCATTGAACTAGAGAATTGCATGTGTTGCAATTAGAGAGTTCATGCATCTTGATTTGATGTTGCTTGGAGCTAGACTTTTGCATGTGTTGCAAAGAGTAGTGCTCAAGCATGAGATATGTTTATTGTGTTGTTTGCAAGTTCGTTGTGCGAATAAACTGAGGTTTATGAGTCCGGAATTCCGAGAGCATGTGAGTGGGGCTTGCAACGGGTGTTGGCAAGTTGACCGGGTCTTGTGTTGACCTTCACATGGCTAGGGGAATTAATCTCATAAACTCGGGTTTGATTTGCTTAATACGTTTTGCAAATAGATCTTGAGTTGGTTGTGAAATGTGTTTTCGCAATTTGGTTTGAATTCTTTGAGCATGAGCTAAGTTGGTGCAAATGTGTTTTGCGTGTATATGATCATGTGTTGATCATCCTTGAGGCTCAAAGAATAAAGTTGGTTTTGGAGAAATGGATTTGGAGTTCGATTTCTGGTTTTCTCTCATGGCGGTACTACGGGCCTTGCTTATGATAGTACCAAGCAAGTCTTGATTACTCTAGGGGTTAAGCCGCCAGTAGCTATTTGGCGTAACCCAGTGTTTTCTGTTTTGCGTGGCGGTAGTACCGCTTCGGTGGGGAGCGAGAGTACCATGAAGTCGGTAAGTACGCCCTCGAGGCGGTAGTCATAAATATGTCCGTTAGCCGACCGTTGGAGACTCTGGCGGTACTACGACCCTTAGAGGCGGTAGTACGCATTTTTCGAAGTTTTGCCCATTTCGCCCCAAAGCGGCTAGTTTTCTTGGTGGGGCTATAAATACCCCTTGGGGGCTTGGAGGCGAGGTTCTTTGGTGTTATTCTTTGTGTGTGGGAGTTGTGTGCATGTGTTGCTCTTCTCCATTTGCCTCTTGAGCTAAAGAGTGAGACTAATTGCATGTGTTGCAATTAGGAAGTGATTTGAGAGCCTCTTGTGCATGTGTTGCACTTGAGGGAGGCCTTGTGCATGTGTTGCACTTGGTGATTACCGGGAGCGCATTTGTTGTGCCGGTGAGGTTCAAGCGAAGGAGCGGCTTATTACTCTTGGAGGTTGCCGACTCCTAGACAGCGTGAGGCGTCGTCTTGTGAGCTCTCAAGGTTGTGAGAAGCCCCGAAGTTTGTGAAGGTTCGGGTTGAGCCCACTGTGAGCGTGAAAACCACGACTAGTGGAAAGAGGCGGGTGCTCGAGCGGGAGCCGGTCCAAGTGTGGGCTAGCCTCAACGTGGACTAGGGGAGACCGGCAAGTCTCCGAACACCACGGAAAAATATCGGTTGTCTCTTTTACTTTCAAGTATTTACATTTATTGTATATTTATCAATTGCTTGATTATAATTAGAATTGCTTAGTATTGATTGTTTGCTCAATTTAGCAATTCTAGTATAGAGACATAATTTAGTTAGTGCACTAGTAAGCCTAGTTGATTTAGGCTTTAATTGTCAAAACCGAGTTTATCGCTTCCGCATATATCTTTGATTAGGTTTTGACTTAGGGGTGTATTAGAGCGAATTATTTTAGTGAGCGATCGAATTTTGTAAAACGCCTATTCAGCCCCCTCTAGGCGCATCCTCGACCCTACAGAAGGTGGGGAACCAATCGGTTTTCCATACTCCTCAGCAGAACATCGTCGCTTCCAAAACGCTTCTCGACACCTTGGGACCATTGCTCGGACCGGATAGCCCGGCCGCTCCGATCATAGCCCGAGTTCAGGCTATGGTTGCGGCGGCGGCAATTCAACAGCATCAAGAGGCGCCAAGAGAAAAGGAGCCATCTCGGACTCGCCTTGTCTACTCGCAGGCCGAAAGCAGTAATACGGCCCGCAGTCGCCACAGGCGGGAGCTTCGACGAGGAGAGGACGCTCGGCACAGCATCGGCCGGGACCTTCGTGCAGATTTGAACACCAGAAGGCGTGACCGCGAAGATGAAGAGCGCCGTAGGCGCAGAGATGACTATGAACGCTTTGGCATTGGCCACGACGACCGAGAAGATCGCGAAACCTCCGCCGCCACAACGGAGGAGAAAGTGAGGGTCACGAGCCAGTCGCCACCGACGTTCTCCGCAAAGACGAGGCAATGGCCCCATTGAGGGCATCCGGGCTTTCACTCCTCGCCGAGCCGAGTGGCCCGGCGATTCAACCCAAAAGGCATCACCAAATTTGACGGAGAAAGAGATCCAGAAGCTTGGCTCCAAGTTTACTCCCTTGCGATCATGGCCGCTGGGGGGAATCACAATGTGATGGCTAATTATCTCTCGGTCATGCTCACATCTTCGGCTCAAGCATGGCTCACGGGACTCCCGGCGAATTCCATAGATTCCTGGGAGGAACTCTGTGAGCATTTCATCACCAATTTTCAGGGCACTTACGAGCGACCCGGAACACAGTGGGACCTATACCAGCTTCGCCAGAAGAAGAACGAGACGCTCCGGGAATTCATCCGGCGCTTCATGCAGAAGAAGAACACAATCAGAGATATCTCAGAGGCGGCGGTTATTGCAGCATTTCAAAAGGGCGTCAATGATCCCGACTTAATCAAGAAGATGTCCCGAAAACCACCCTCCACCGTAAGAGAGATGTTCGAGCTGGCGGATCGTTATGCAACGGCCTCAGATGCTTTGGCCGAGCGGCAGGATGATCGTCCGCGACAGAAGGACAAGAAGGACTACGCCGAGTCATCAAGACAACGTGATGTGAAGCGAAGCTGAAGAGATAGTGGCGGCAGCCGAGCAAGGCCGACAACGCGCGCCACGAACCGACAACTACGACACAGTGATGGAGGCAATCTGCCCCTTTCACCCAAATAGTAAACATACTGCGAAGGATTGTTTCACTCTGAGGAGGTTCGCTAGAGAGTCCAGAAGGCGACCCGCCAAAGGCGAAGCAAAGGAAGAGGAGAAGAGGAGACAAGATCCCCCTGAAGATGACGAAGGAGAATATCAAAAGATGGAACGGGAACTCAATTACATCTACGGGGGTTCGATGGCCTATGAGTCAAAGCGAAAACAGAAGCTCACGGAGAGGGACGTCAATGCCATCATGCCAACAGTACCCCAGTACCTCAAATGGTCCGAGGTTCCCATAACCTTTAGCCGCTCAGACCATCCGGATCACATCCCGTACCCCGGAAGATTTCCGCTGGTATTGGACCCGGTGGTTCGCAACGTCAAGCTCAAGAAGGTGCTGGTCGACGGAGGAAGCGGACTCAATATACTTTTCTCCAAGACTTTCGACGAAATGAAGATTCCTCGCTCCGAGTTGAAGCGGGGTTCATCACCCTTCCACGGGGTAATTCCCGGAACTTCTTCCGTCCCGCTCGGCCAAATCACTTTACCAGTCACGTTTGGAACCAAACAGAATTTCCGGACGGAGTACCTTAACTTCGAGGTAGCTGACTTCCAGACGGCATATCACGCCATTCTGGGAAGGCCCGGCCTGGCCAGATTCATGGCCGTGCCACATTATACCTACCTCGTCCTGAAAATGCCAGGGCCAAGGGGTGTAATCTCCGTACATGGCGATGTCAAGCGGTCGTTCGTCTGCGACAAAGAAAGCTGCGAGATGGCTGAAGCTCAAGAGATAGCAGACGACAGAAAGAAGATCCGGCAGGCGGCCGCATATCAAGAAGATGAAGGAGAAGTGCCGACCAAAAAGCAGGCTAAGACAAGCTTGAAGCCTGATGAAGGGACCAAGAAGGTAATCCTCGACCCGTCTAGCTCCAACCAGACAGCTTTGATTGGGACAGGCCTCACCACCAAATAGGAAGACGCGCTCGTCACCTTCCTCCGGGCCAACCGGGACATCTTCGCGTGGAAACCATCCGACATGCCCGGCGTTCCCAGGGAAGTGATCGAGCACTCTTTGAACGTTGACGAAAAGGCCAAACCCATCAAGCAGCGGTTCCAAAGGTTCGCTCAAGACAGGAAGGAGGCCATCAAGGAGGAAATCACGAAGCTGTTAGCAGCAGGCTTTATAAAAGAAGTGTACCATCCTGAATGGCTGGCGAACCCAATACTTGTTCGCAAAAAGAATAAAAGCTGGCGCATGTGCGTTGACTATACCGATCTCAACAAGGCCTGCCCGAAAGATCCTTTCGGGTTGCCTCGTATTGACCAGGTGGTAGATTCCACGGCGGGCTGCGAACTCCTTAGCTTTCTGGATGCCTACTCAGGATATCACCAGATTAGGCTAAAGGAGGAAGACTGCATCAGGACTTCATTCATCACTCCGTTTGGAGCATTTTGCTACGTCATAATGCCATTCGGCTTGAAGAACGCTGGCGTGACCTACCAATGCATAATACTGGTGTTTTCATTTCGGATCGGCATAGCGTGGAGGCATACGTTGGCGACGTTGTCGTCAAATCTCGGCGAAGGAAGACCTCATATCGGACTTAGCGAAACCTTTGAAAGCCTAAGGGCCTACAAGATGAAGCTCAACCCGAAAAATCGTCTTTTGAGTACCGTCGAAATTACTCGGATTCATTGTTTCACAACAAGGCATCGAGGCAAACCCAGAAAAAATCAATACAATTCTGAAGATGAAGCCTCCGGCCAATCAAAAAGACGTCCAGAAGCTCACTGGATGCATGGTGGCACTCGGCAGATTCATTTCGATCGGGGTCGCGGGAATGCCTTTTTCAAACTTCTAAAAAGCAAGATAATTTTCAATGGACCCTTGAAGCACAAAGAAGCTTTGAAGAATTGAAGACGTTCTTGTCATCTCCACTGTCTTTGGTTCCCCAATGCCGGAAGAACCCCTCTTGCTTTATATCGCGCAACAACTCATGTAGTCGGTAGCGGCAATTGTGGTAGAGCGGAAGGAAGAAGGGCACCTCCGGAAAATCCAGAGACCTGTCTACTTCGCCGAGGTATTAGGAGAGTCCAAGGTACGCTATCCACAAGTACAAAAACTACTATCGCCGTGTTGCTTGCCTCCCGCAAACTCAAGCACTACTTCCAAGAGCATTCAATCACGGTGGTCACCACCTTTCATTTGGGATATACTCCACAACCGAAGCCATGGGAGGATCGCAAAATGGGCGGTCGAACTCGAGCCTTTGAAGTCTTTTTTCGACCTGACCGCAATAAAATCCCGAGATACTTGCCGATTTCACCTTGAATGGATAGAGCTGCAATCCCCAAAGAAACATTGAAGAGCTGAAATATTGGTCAATGTACTTGACGGATCTCTCATGCTCGCGGGCGCAGAGCAGCGTGGTCCTCATCTCTCCAACAGTGAGCGCTGAAATCGCCTTGCAAATCCACTTCCCAAAGATCAAACAACGCCGAGTACTGAAGCACCGATCCACGGACCGTGATCGCGATATCTCCGGTATCCGCTGCTAACAATTCGAGGCGACTCCATCGGTGATCAATCAAGTCCAAAAAGATTGGTCATGTGTCGAGGACATCATGACGGCATACTGCCAGGAGGTACGGAAGCTTGAAGACAAGTTTGACGGGCTAGAGCTCATTCATGTGCTCCGCCGCGACAACGAAGAAGCGAGCAATTGGCAAACGGGTTCCACTCGGGCCATCGCACCAACCGGGGTTTTTGTTGAAGAAATCTACAAACCCTCGATAAGCCAAAAGCAGGAGCAGAACAAGTCAGAAGAGAAAACTAACGAAGAGGAGGTCCTAGTCATCAGCACAGACTGGACGACCCTTTTTCTCAATTACCTATTGAAAGACGAACTTCCAGAAGACCGAACAGAAGTAGAGCGCATCTCGCGGCGCAGCAAGAGCTACGTGGTGGTAGGAGAAGAGTTATTTCGGAAAAGTGCCTCTGGAGTTCTAAGGCGATGCATATCAGCAGAAGAAGGAAAGAAACTACTCAGAGAAATCCACTCGGGAATTTGTGCGCATCACGCGGCGTCAAGCACACTGGTAGGCAAGGCATATCGACAAGGTTTCTTCTGGCCGACTGCCGTATCCGACGCAGAAGGCATCGTCCGAACTTGTGAAGGCTGCCAGTTCTTTGCCCGCCAAATACACGCACTCGCCGAAGCGCAAACTATTCGATCACTTGGCCGTTCGCGATGCAGGGGTTGACATGGTCGCCCATTGAAGAAAGCTCAAGGTGGTTTCACTCACCTCTTTGTCGCCGTCGATAAATTCACTAAGTGGATAGAAGCAAAATGTAACACCCCAACGCCGAACGCGTCACTTAATGCTACCAAAAACTCTAAATACCAATGACACCTCTTGAAAAGACTGAAAACAACCTCTAAACCCTCAAAACAGATTAAAACTAATTCACGAAATTTACAAAATTTCGCATGACTCTCTAGAGAGTAGGACATCCACTCAGCAGACAGAAAACATTTGCAGTTCTATGATATTATTCTAGCAGTCCTTAGTTAACCAATCACACATCCAAAAGGAAATAGGAAACTCCACTACATACATTATTACAGATGTAAACTCATTAAACATAATCGGACCGCCTTACAAAAATTTACTCGAGCTATTTATATCAGATCTATAAATTAACATAATGGAAAGGTGATGATGCAAAATGTGATTGTGCCGCTACCCCCAACCATGCATGCCGGCTTCAAAACACCTACAAACATTAGATAACAAGCGTGAGTTCAAAACTCAGCAAAGTACACGAGAATAATAAACCCAATTTATCGTAAGTAAAACAAGAATCTAACCATAAGAGCAAGTAATGCAAATAAAACAATAGCCGGACAATAAGAATTTATACCCATTTAAAATAATAACTTGACCATACCAAAAATTATTACAATCCAGCCATCATCTTGATAATAAAACCAATCAACTTCCACGAACCGCTACTTAACGCTAAATCACAACGACTCTCGACTCAACCACCCCTTTTTACCACCCAACCCATTTTCATCAATTTAAGTCAAGTTCATAACTCAATCTTCACTCCACGATATTTATATAATCTAATTAGCAAGGCAATGGAATGCACTCAATCATCAAATCCAATTCAATCTCCCCTTTTTGGGTGGAGTCCACAACTCAACCTTCAATTACCATATTCATCATCCAAATAACACACCATTTACCACAACACTCATTATGAAAGATGCAATGCACATGAATGCTCATTTCCATGCACGCATCGAGTCGCTGAGTGCCCACCCGTCGGTGTGCACCTCACGCCCCTTCCATCCCGTAGATGGAAGGTGCCTACTCTTACTGTCTCGCTCCCATTCACCTCGATGAATGGGACTACGAGGTAGGACTTTCGTGTTCACTACGTGTGAACACAGAGGCCCGCATCAGCATGGGTCGCCTCTTCCATTATGAATGCACAAATGCAATTTTCATGAATGAAATGCAACTTTTCATTCAATGCCTACACAAACATACCATAACCACATACACACACATAGCCAATTTCTCACACTCCTAAGTCACTAGCGGTACTGGTACAAGCAGATTCAACCGTAAGGCATGGCAACTCATGACAGCGTTTCTATCATGCAACTACATCCTACGGCCATCGAACCATGTTCACACCATAGACTTGCAGTTACATGCTCACGTATACTATCTTTATAAAAGACTTATACGTTTGAACCAAACCCATGCTAGTCCCAATCACTCGAACAATCTACTCACTATAATCAACCTTATAAAAAGCTCGGTCTCACTTAGAGTTCCTCTAATTAATAGAGCAACAATTAAACGAAGGAGCATCACATAAGAACACACATCCACACTCAATGACACGGTGTACTTGCATCAATTTTCCTTAAACTTTTTAATCACCATAGACATTTTCATAAGAGGAAGCACTTCCTAGTTATAACCAAGCCAGGCTTACCTCTTGCGTATGCACCGGCATTTACTTACGCTAAGAGCAACAATCGATTAATCCTCCTAGCCACAGTCTAGAGAATGCACTTGCCTTTTACCGACGAAGAATGGAGTGGCGTACGGCAGAGGCCACTCCCGACAGAATCTTCTCTGCAATTAAACAATACACATTCCACTTAAATTTATGCACAAATTAGTATTTTCTTGTAAACTAAGCCTTATCTTTTGGATAACAATTTACAAGGGGCTCATACACAAATAACACATGTGTATATTTCAGACCATAATAAACAACAGCACACAAAATCTTCAAGAACCTAATACTGGTATACATATATAAGTAGTTGGCATGCATCAATAACAAATCCACATATACAATACATATACAACTACGGTGTATTAACCAAGAGTTCGCAATCAATACTCCCATAAACACTCACCGCAGCACATTCGAAAATTGTAGCACCTCTGCTGGACCCTTCACACAAAGAATGGATGATACTAGGTCTGAAGAGAATGATTTCACACAAAGAATTCTGCTGCAACGCACCTTGCACTATTTGTGTGATTGTCCAACACGGATTTTTATTTACCACAGCAGGGGTGGGAAGTGAATACAACACTAACTTTGCCAACTAGTTAGCTGATTCTTTGCTTATCATGGTTCTGGAAGACATATGTTTCATAGCTATCTTCTAAGAGTAAGTAAATCTTTCAAATTAAGAGCAATCAAGTGGGGCTTACTCAGTTCATTTACACAACAAATTAGAAAGCACATTAACTTTCCTTTTAATCAACAAGCTCTTGGAAAACAGCATTATTCTCATGAAAACCTTAGCTAAGCATTTGATCGAACACTTGGCATGCACACATTTCATCAAACACCTTGTCTACACAATTCATCCACACTAGTATTCCACCTCCACTTACCACACAAGGGAGAGGAAGGAGAGGGAGGTGCTGGCTGGGGTTGCTACTGGTTGCTGGAGGAGGGCGCCGGCCACCGGTGTTGCTCCTGCTGCTGCTGCTACTTCCTCCGGTGCTGAAGCTTCTGCCGCCAGCCGCCATCTCTGCCGAGCTGCAGCCCAGCAAGGAGAGGAGGGGGCGCCGAGCTCTGCCGCAGCTGCCCTTCCTGCCGATGCTGCCCAACAAGGGAGAGGAGGGGCAACACGACTTGGCAAGCGCCGGCAGGGGAAAGGCAGGGGAGAGGCGCCGACTACTGGTGTTGCTGCTAGCTGGTGTTGTCGCTGCTGGCTGGGAGGGGAGGCGCAGGGAGAAATCGGCCAGGGAGTGCCATCGCCAAGGACAGGGGCACAAGAAGCTGGGGAGGAGGCGTCTGCAGGGGAGGAATCGGCCAGGACAAGTTCAGCCAGAGAAAAATGATGAAGGGAGTCGGCAGGTGTGCTGGAGCAACAAAAAATATCAGCCAAGGGAGAGGCAATGTCAGCCACACAAAAAGGGGAAGAGAGAGATTAGGTGAGGGAGGGGAAATTCCCAAAAAGCCCCCTCCTAAAACCAGAAATCCAACTTTCAATTATTAACGCGAACCAAACTATTTAATTTTTGACGCGAAATGACAATCCCGGCCAAAAAACTAGGAAAACAATTTTGCAGTATTACACAAAACCAGTGGCTACCATCACGGCGGCCAAAGCCAAGGAATTCTTCCAAGAAATTGTGGTAAGATTCAACCTGTTGGACCTTGTTATCTTGCACTTCAAACCCCCCGGGCGGAAGGACTATCAGCAGAAGCACCAATCGGGCGTGCGAGTGAAGGCATACTCTCGGTGGTAGGACGGGCCTGGGGCTCGAATACTTCATGTACCGAGGACTGGCTTGAAGAGGAAGAAGTCGGGGGAGGAGGCCGCATAGCTGTGGTGTCTCGAATCTTCGGGCCACCAGTCGGGCGTACATTGCTCGCCGACTGCTTCCTCTTAGCCTTACGTACAATTGGTTTTTTTCCTTTCCCAACGGGATCATCGCCAGAGTCATCTACTTTGCTCCGTTTCGCAGCTGGGGCTGCAAAGGATGCACGGTCAGGAAAGGTCCGCTTGTCGCTCTTGTGTATAGGGAATTCAGGGAGCGGCGCATCGGAGAAGAAGGCTTCTCGTCCCTGCGAGTTCGAGAAAAGGAGAGCCACATATTCAGATCAAAGTCCTGGTAAAAATCGAAAAGATTCAGCATGGAAATACCATGGAGATCCCTTACCGAAGGGGCCGGATGGAGTTTTGTAAAAGACCTCGGGTTTCGAGGAACGACGATCTTCTCATTTGGGGCGAAAAAATCAGCAGCACGACTGAAGAACGCCGCTGAGGAAATTTCATCAGAAACCTCCCGCGTTGGATCGTTGCGGCCTTCATACTCATATCCAAGATGAACTCGGTCCTTGAGAGGTTGAATTGGTAGTGTGAAGTTGGCAACAACGGCCATGCCAAGAAGCCCATTCTCCTTCAATTCGACAATCACCCCATGAGGTCACCACTTGGTCCATTCTGTCGTCTTTGGGAAGTGATGTCCAGTCGGGAGAAGGCTTAGGTGGTGTCCCAGTAAAGGCAGGCAATGGAGGGTCAGGATTGGCACAATAAAACCACTCTTGGTGCCAGCCCTTGTTTGAAGTTTTAAAGGGAATGTTAAGGTAAGATTTTTTCATGCGCTCTCTCAGCTGAAACCCGGCACCGCCAACCGTTTTGGGAGAATTCTTGCTGGGGAAGGGCTTGAGAAGGAAAAGATGGCGAAAAAGATCAAAATGAGGCCGAATGCCAAGATAGGCCTCACAAAGATTAATGAAGGCAGCAATCTGAAGAATGGAGTTAGGGTTAAGATGAGTTAACTCGATTCCATAAAACTCAAGAACGCCGCGAAGAAAGGGGGATGGGAAGACCAAGCCCGCGCTGAAAAAGGATTCAAAGACGACCACCTCCTCAAAGACGAGGGTAGGGCAGACCACTGCAGCTGGGCGAGCGCAAGCATCACCAAAGGCGAAAAACACCAATGCCTACTAAATCCTCCAGTAGTCCCTCCGTGCCACACGAAGTGGCCCAATCTTTGGTCGAAGCGGAGGGAGGAGCGGCTGCGGGAGAAGGAGGCTACATCCTTGAATGAAGAAACCTCGCGATCGCGCGAAACTAGGGTAACAAGAAAAGTTAGCCCTAGCAGCGGAGGTCGCGAAGGAAAAGAAGTTGGAGAACAAAGGGGCAAGTAGAAACGGTACAAAGTCACTCTATTTGCTCCGTTTTGACAAGGAAGCGGCGCCGATTCTTGCCCCGAGCGGGAATTCGCACCACCCTTCCCAAAACCCTGAAACCGCCCTAGGGAGCATTTCAGGGTGGGCCGGCAGATACGCACGACGTACATAATTGCCGATGGCCCAAAAGAATCAAATTAACAAGTGGTATGCCCCAAGATGGGCCCAAAGTCAGAAATCCGTGATGCACGGGATAAATGGGTATCACTCCAGAAATAACATCCTCTTACGGTATGCCTCATGTGGGGCCAAAAGTGTCGAATGTCAAGAACGAAGTCGTGTCAGTAAAGATGATTTTTTAAGACAAATGCTTGAAGCATACAAAGAGTCATCGGCCCGTAATCCGGACAAAGACAGCTCAAAATAAAGAGAATTCGGCGAGTTCTTCGTGATCTCTTTTGCCCGACGACAAGCACTCGGCTAAAAGCACTCGGGAAGGCTTAGCATTTGGAAGGCACTCGATCATGAAGCACTCTGGCTCATGTGGGATATATATGCCCGGGGTCCACCAGATCTAATAAAGCCCACCAGGAAATTGGGCCATGCCGATCGGATAAGGTCAGGTTTGTCCGGTGAGCAAAGCGTGAAGAATCGAATAGACCTTAGATAAGGAAACCGAGTCGACAAGCAGAAACGATTGTAATCCAAACCAATATGGGTTCGGATAGAAACCCTACTTCAGATCCGAGTAGGACTCAATATTGTAACCGCCTTCTCTACTATATAAAGGGAGGCGGGACACCTCGAGGAAGGACAGACAATATCTCATCGCCTATAAGCTAGCCACATATAATTCCGAACACAGGACTAGGGTATTATCTCCATCGCGAGAGCCGAACTCAGATACATCGGGTGTTCTTGTGTTACCATCGAGTTTGGGTCCGGTAGCAGTAGCCCCTTTTCATTATTGCTCAGAACAACGTCGACAATACCAAAGGTACCATAGATACATCGTAATGAATAAGAACTATTACGAAATGACGCAGAACAAGTGAAGAAGATCAAATAAAAAAGAACAAGAGACACCGATTTAACGTGGAAAATCCTTACGGGAAAAAATCACGAGCACCGGACGGCAATCTTCACTATTTTTGGAGAGTTACAAAACACAGGGGATCAAATTGCCCCATGCGACTTACAAGAAGGTATATATATAGATGGTAGTGACCTAGGTCAAACTCGGAAATCAATCCATAATGATCCATACCGCCGGAGGGGGGGGACCCCAGGAGTCCCTGGCGGCGGCGCAACTTGATGGGCGCCCAAGCCTACCAGCGACGGGCTTCCGCTACGCTCCAGCAGAAGTTGGCATTCTCTCTGAATTTGGATCATAAATTAACAAGAACAAATGTTAACTTGGTTGTCTAGCTTTTCAGAGGTATATTAGTATTTACACGAGGGATACAAAGAGGGGAAAATATCCAGTGCAATTAAAGTTTTAGTGAAACCATCGTGCAACCCTACTAAAAAAGTTTCAAAAAATTCTAAAAAAAATCATGGATGTACATCTCAGCTTATCCCATTTACATATAAAATTTTATGATCAAATTCGTCCTATGCTAGAAGTTACAAAAAAGACAAATTTCATGATCAACTATTCAAGTTCAAATGCACCCCAAATTTGTCTTTTTTGTAACTTCTAATATGGGACGAATTTGATCATGAAATTTTATATGTAGATGGGGTAAGCTGAGATGTACATCCATGATTTTTTTTAGAATTTTTTAAAACTTTTTTTAGTAGGGTTGCACAGTGGTTTCACCAAAACTTTAATTGCACTGGATATTTTCCCTACAAAGAGAGCTTCAAAAGGAGTGCACCTATACATGATTTGTACAGTAAAGGCAACCCTATGTCCGTCAAAATGGAGTTGACACCTGATGAATCACCTTCACTCCTGTACCTTCCTAGATATGAGCAGCAATGGACCAAATACAAGATAAAGCAAAGGCAAACTCCTAAGCTCCAAACCGAGCATTATTGGGGAAAAGAGTTCTCAATAATTTCACATGCACAGATTACATGCTTCAGAAAGAAGTATTATCCAGTCTCTCTCTCCTATCACCGTTGGCATCTGCAAAATGATGTAGGATGGGACAATCAGCGGGTGATCATTAGGGTTTACCAAGCAATTCTTCCAGAGTTCCAGCATATTCTTGTGCATGTGCATGTCTGCTATAGAAGGTGTAGTAGGAGGGAACTTCGAAAGCACACTTATTCCAATATTCTAGGGAGAGAAGTAGAAGTGGACAGTTCACCCGATCCGATAGTACCCATTTTTGTTTAGGAACGTCCAGTGCCAAAGTCACTGAATGGGTAAGTCGCCAATCCAATCCCTTTGAAAAATCGGGTGTCATATTATATACATATAGACACGTATCAAAAAAGAAAAAGGTATAATACGACAAAAACGGATATGGTATTATCATATGATCCAGTGGGTTTTCAAGTTCGCAGGTTAATACGCATGGTTCAGACCCTGAAATGAAAGGCAATTAACAGCAGCCACTAGCCAACAGTAGAAAGAGCTGCAACTGTACTTACTGTAGTCCAAGGAAAATGGGGTGACATCAACAATGAATTCAATAGGATATTATTACATTAAGCCATTCAATCTCGAAGGAATACAAATCTATTGTATCCTTGGCTCCACTCAGACCACTTGTTATGCACTAATGCTCAGCATGAAAATCTTGAAAGTTTCATGGCCATCTTGTTGCTACCACATCGCTGCAGGTCTGCAGTACTTACCACCATTCCTACACCTAGTCTAAAATTCTATTCGTTCTCAACTTCTACCTTAGGTATAAGGTCTTTGTCAGCTGAACGAGACCTGGAAATGATCATCCATATCACATCGAAGCCCTTTTGCCACCCACAGTTAGGTACCTGTCCATGTTATCATCTGACCACTGTTGCAAGGGGCACATGGACTCTTACGCTCATCATGCATAGATAAGTTGCATGACAGAATGACTTGGCAGCTATGTGGCTTCCAGAGTACTACCACCTTGTTTCCCAAGTCCTAAATTGCATCCAGTCATTGCACAACCACAATTCCTCAGGTTCAACAGCAGCACAGGAGCATCAGTCTATGGTGGGATGCTGCTAACACCTAACCATTAAATGGTTGCTTCAATGGCACAGGTGTATCTCTAGTACTGGTGAGGCAGAGGAGCACCTAAGTCTCTGAGATGATGTCAGCAGTTGATGACTCACTCTGTATAAAATCTCATTCAAGCTTTCTCCATGGAGAGCCTTAAACACCAAGACCTAAGTATATCTGATGATGACAATTGATAACTCACCCAGGGACTACTATGGTCATCATCAATGTTATCCATTGAGACTTGTCATTCGGGTGGGTATTATCAGATGTTACTACGGTTCTGCCGCTGGTACTACCCCATAACCAGTACAGTGATGTACTAAGCTCCACCCTCAGTCTCAGCAGACACTTTTTTGGTCTGCAACCACCTGAGTACTTGCTGGCTTACTGTCATGAATCAGACAAGTGTTGCTAGCATCCACTTTATAGGAATGTTTATCAGCATCTCATGTCTCATCTTACCACTGGGGGTATCATAGCCATGGTGAAGGTGATCGTTGTGGCACATTCAGCTGATGTGGCTCCCAAGTATACATGATTACAAATTGTGTAGACCAATTGGTGTACTAATGGACCAAAATGATCACCAATGATAATCTCAGTGTAAACAGAAGTAGCCAGAAAAAATGTCTTCTGATGGCATGAAAGGCGCAGTTATTCTGCAGAGCAATTGCAGCCATGAAGTAAACTTGTGGCAGCCGACATACAATTACTCCAGGAACCAAGTGGCTTCCTCATGCCTAGGGTGTCAGTCAGCTTCTCAAATGGCAAACACAGCAAAAATTACATAGCTGGAACAAGTGCAGCAAAGGTCAACATCCAATTCATCATGTTTACTTGGGACTGAAATGAGCACCACGTGCCACAGGTTTCGCTGAGGGACTTGAGTACTGAACAAATAAGGCATGGAGATTGGTGGCACCAGCTAACCATACAGTATATGCCTCCCAGACTCACAGAATTCAGAACCAGATGTTCATATGCAATACCAGAGTGGTCAGTATGCTGCACTGAGTGCAAGAAGACTGGAGTGAAGCAGCCATCCAGTATGAAATAACAACAGCATATGTGGTCAACAATATGAACATCAAGATCAACAGCATACCATGATACCAAGTAGAATAGCAGGGATTCTGTTGCATTTTGGAAGTGATCCGAGCTTTGTCTTTTACGTACCCTTTCGATATTCATCGAGCTTTTCTGTGGTCTTCTTTAAAACTTTCTGTTAGAAGAAATGACTAGAAGATCCAACACCAACTCTGCTAGAACCAATCTTGATCTGAATGGCCTTTCATGATCATTCTCGATGATACCAAACAATTCTGCAATACTTGGTGGGATCTTGGCAAAATCACTAACTTTATGTCCAATTACAGTATTTAGGTGAATAACCCTAACAGGGATGAAGGAAACATTATTTCACAAGAACAAAGGTAGATTAGTAAAATTATATGTCATATATAAACTTAGCAGAAGCAACAGATATATAGGTTTTGACAAAATAAACTATCCCTCAGGATGCCAATTTTTTTCTTGCTGGATGCAAAGTATGTTTCTACATTGCTACTATCCTTTCTATCTTTTTTCTTGCTAGATGCAAAGTATGTTTCTACACTACCTCCTAGACAAGCTAAAAGGGAATGTAAATTATCTGCCCGACAAGTGACAACCACGGTTTAGCCAGTTCATTTTAGACATATCACAGATTAAACGGAATAAAGATTCAAGGTTAATAATAGTACATACCTTGAAGAGATAGCTGAGAGAATTAGCTCAGTGCAAGCAGTAACACTTGTACTCACATAGCAGTGACACACCTTTTGAGAAGAAAAACTTCAACTGGTTAGCTGCTTCCGCATATGTTGGTATGACAAGAAGTGCTAAGTTTTGCACCAATAAGAATTGTGGAAACTAAAATAATGTAAGATTTAAACTGGCTTTGGAACAACATAAAGAATGAAACAGATAATGTGACACCAAAAGGAAAAAAAAACGACATAGTTGAGACATCAGTAAATATGAGGAAAATCTTAATTTGACTTCATTTAACAAGATATTTCAGGGGGCATCAAATATACTGCCGTGTCCCTGTGTCACAACAATGACAGCAATTGTACATTACAGCCTTCGAAGTAAAAAAAGAAAAGTACAACAATCTGGTTTCTTAGAAGTACATCTATATTTAGATTGCTGCCTGTAGCAAAAGGATCACCCATACTTCTACGTAAGATGCTCATGCTGTAAACTCTCAACTTTACCTTCAGTATTCTCTGCACTATGCGCCAGTGATAAAAGAAGTGTATGGGGATATAAATCTGACCAAAGAACACTACTAAGTTTTCTAATCAAATCGATCATTGTTCTGAGATAGATTTCTCAATGGCTCTCACATAAACAGATTTTGGCAGAGTTCCAGTAATACTATGTATTTTCTCTCCATTCTTGAAGAGTAAAACAGTTGGAATCCTCTCAATACTGTAAGATGTTGCAATCTGTGGGTAATCATCAGTGTCAAGCATATAGCATTTTATACTTCCAGCATATTCTTGTGCTATCTCATCAACAATTCGGTGGACCATTTTGCAAGGTCCACACCACGAGGCCCAAAACTCAATAAGCACAGGTACATCACTGCAGATCACATATTCATTCCAAGAGCATGCGGTAATCGTTTCAGCTGTACAAATGGACAGAACAGTGCTATTAGATATCTTCTCTATATTTGTAGATAAAATTCATGGAGAATAGCTAGACGGCAGTTGCTATGCACAAAGTTAGGAAAATTGAACATCTCAAAGAAGTATATTGGGTAGCTACTAGTCTTTACTGACGTGGGTTACCATTCACAAACATGAACTAAGTTAATGGGTTCATATATTAAATGACTAAGATAATAAAACTGTGTATAGGACCTGCTCAATGTTGCAGTCTGTAGGAACAGGATTAGACACCATATTATCATCAAATTGAACAAGTGAACAGTAGGAACTAGCTGAAAAAAATATGTAGAACAGTCAATTAACAAATAAGCGTAGACGTGCAAGGCCCTATTGTTCACTATGTTTATATATGCAACAAGCAGAGTATTCAACTTTGAGCTGCATTTACCTTCAACTAACTCACACACACATGCCAACATCCTTGTAACACATTATTAAGGGCAACAGTAATATCTTTTAAAATACTTCAACCAGTTCCAGGATAAAGTTCAATTTGCCAGTGAGGAATTTGAACATGTGCCAAGGCCCAAGGTTCAACTTTGTAACATACTCAAGTGGTCTGAACTCGAATTCAAAGGATCAACTCTTCTGGCCCATTCATTCCACCTCATTGAGTATGCAACATTACAGCTTAGTGTGCAACATTACAGCAGTAAACACCTATACAAGCAAGTAAAGTTCTAGTACATAATAATGGAAACTACACCACCCATAAGGTAGTATTTTGGCACTACCCAACGAGCGATCGTACAAGAAACCAAGAAATGATATATCATATTGAGCCAATCCAACGAGCGGTAGGCGAGCGCAAAATAAGCTCCACGGGGATCAGCCCAGCGAGGCTCTTACCTCCGGGAGAGTAGGCGCAGATCACCCTCGCTGCCGCCGGGCGAGGCGGCGGCCGGCGGATCCGGGACGCGGCGTCCGGCTGGTGGGCCCAGCGGCGGCACGGCCACCGGCGGGTGGAGGAGGAGCCGTAGCCGACCCTCCGGCGGCTGGGCGCGGCGGCGGCGGAGGGAGCCGGCAGCGCCGTGGCGAAGCAGAGGCTTCGCGGAGGCGCGGGGCAGGCGACGGCGGCGGCCATGCTTGGGTTGGTGAGCTTGGAGCCGTGGCGGAGAATGCGGTAGGTGGAAAAATTACGAGACATCCGCACACGAACGATGAGCTTACGACAGCGACGCTGACCAGGAGGCTGAAGTATCTCCATTCTCCGCTTCTAGAAAATTAGACCGTTCCAACTTCCAACTGTATATTTTAATTGACTTTCTTTGCAAAATTTATCACATGTGTTACTGAATGTATTTTTCATAGTGTTAAAAAAAGTCAGGAGAAGAAAGTCCACTTTTCCTCTCGATATAAAAACTTTCAAAAGGCGATCATAGATCAGAAACGATTGGGAGGTGCTAGGAGAGAATCATATTTGTGTAGGTGCAACTTCAGTGTGTTAATTTTGCACAGAATCTGGACAAATTTCTCGGTTTCATTTGATAGATGCGTTATCTATGACTTACTTGGGCTAGAATGTACTCAAAACACAAAAACATCTGAAAAGAAGAAGAAGCGTGCGCACAAAACACAACTGTACATTGAAAGTATACAAACTAAGACCGTACATGATTCTGCAACCGGAAATTTTGCCATGAATTTCGAGAGCCTGCATGATTTGCAAGCAATCGCCGGTTCAAATCGAAGCATCCACTTCCAAACCTTTTGCCACTTTGAATACAGAGTCCTTGTAATTCGAGTTCTCAGTTATGTCCCACATTTCCCTCTCCATATGCTTAAGCAACCTCCTCTGACTCCTATTTTTTTCCCTCATTGTCACTGCGTCCAGTGTGAGTTCTTGATTGGGGATTGTAGGGAAGGGTTCCTGCGCTACATTGAACCAACAATAACTTCGCTAAGGCAAGGCACGCCGAAGTGTGCCACAACAACCTTAATAAGGTGTGACACATCGGAGGATCTACCCCGAACGAGGTCCGAGGACCAACCTCGGCGAGGAGTGATACATTGAGGGTCCACTATAGATGAGGTCTAGAGACAACCCCAAACGAGGTCCGAGGATCAACATTAGCAAGGCATGACACATCTTGGGATCCACCTAGACAAGATCTAGAGATCAACCCCGAACAAAGAATGAGGACAAATCTCGGCAAGGATTGACACATCGGGGGATCTACCTTGGACGAAATTCAAGGACCAACCTCGCCAAGGCATGACACAACAGGGGATTCATCCCGGATGAGGTCTCGAGACCAACCTCTGCGAGGCGTGGCACATTGAGGGATTCACATCGGATGAGGTCCGAGGTAGCCACACGCTAAGGTCCCATTGACACTCGTGTAGAAGGAAGGCCGATAACGTCGTGAATCTCGGACATGGCAGGACATGCTTGACACAATGGACGAAAGTATCCCTCTATGTGAGCTAAGATCCAAGAGCAAATATATAACTTCAAGCGCTTTCCTCTCCCCTCTATAAATCAGATCTTATATGAAATACATTCATATGAATCCCACAACATCCTCAGCAGTTGAGGTATCTAACTGAGGTACCTACAAGTTTACTGTTTGATCTTGTATCAACGATAGTTAGCTCCGTCCATACTCCATAGGGACCGAGATGAGAAGCTATGAGCCTCGACTGACTTGCACATCCTACTTTGGTTTGGCTACTTCATCCATGTTGTGATCCTAGATCTCATCCACACTACAACCACGTAATCTGTCTATGCCATGCCCCATACTAGGTCTGCGCTGCCCACACAAACTGAGTCTACGCCACTCCTTAGACTAGTCCGCAACTGACCCCATGTTGCTACCACTGCCAAGAGGTCCACTTCTAAACTTTTTGCCACTTTGAATTCAAAGTCCTAGTAATTCGAGGTCTCAATCATGTCCCACATTTCCCTCTCCATATCCTTAAGCAACCTCCTCCGACTCATCTTGTTTTGCCCTCATTGTCACTGCGTCCAGTGTGAGTTCTTGATTTGGGATTGTAGGGGAGGGTTCCTATGCTCAAAGTGTGCCACAACAACTTCAATAAGATGTGACACATCGAAGGATCCACCCTGAATGAGGTTTGAGGACCAACCTCGGTGAGAAGTTTTAGGTTAGGATTCATATATGAATCCAACTACTAATTTTCATCTAATTTCTATTTTGAATTCTAGCTATTAGGTGCTTTAATTAAGAGTTTGTATAAAAATAAATTTTCTATTTTCATTTTATTTTTCATTACTAATTTATGTTATTTTTGTTGTTGTTCTTTATTTAATTTTAGGTTAGAATTCATCCCATTTTTATTCTAGATTTCTAAATGAAAATCACATTGCTAATTCATATTATTTATCATTATGAATGTATATTGAATTTTAATATTAGTTTAGGTTAGAATTTTTAGATTAAGGTTTGTATGCAAATCCAAGTGCAAATTTTATCTAATTTTTATTCTGTATCTTAGCTATTTAGGGGTTTAATTCATAGTTTGAATGAAATCAAATTTGTATTTTTTTTCCTTTTTCAGTCCAAAGTTTGGTTATTGTTTTTTATTCTTTATTTAATTTCAAATTTTAATTTTAGGTTAGAATTCATATGCGATCAAATTGTTAATTTCATCTAATTTTTATTCCATATTTTGAAATGAAAATCATGTTGCTAATTCCTATTATTTTCATTCTGAATTTTAAATTTTATTTTTATGAATTTTAAATTTTATTTTTATGTTAGAATTCACATAGAAATCCAACTATTTATTTTAATCTAATTTTCATTCCACATTCCTGCTATGTATGTATTTTAATTTGGTATTTGTACGAAAATCATATGGCTATTTTTTTGGTACTTGGTATTAACTCTTTCTTTTCTTTTCTTTTTTAATTTGAATTTTTATTATTTTTTATTTGACTTGGTATCGACTCTTTTTTAATCTAAGCCGTTATAATTCGGTCTTGCTAGATGGGTTGTTATATATTTTATTTAAATAATAACATCCAATGGATGTTATAGTTTAACTTAGTTATGGTACACCAGATTAAAGGCCGATGTTTTTTTCTTTTTTATGAGAATTTCTAGCATATTTATATATTTTTTGTTAGATCTGATGGCAATTGTAATTCTTGTTCACCAGATTAAAGGCCATATATTTTGCTTTCTTATGAGAATTTCTATCATATTTCTTTTTTTTCCTAGTATAATCTTAGCAACTCTTACGAGCTTTTAATATATAATAATTCTATTTCATTTTGGAAAATTTAGATTACTGGGGTGCTAATCAAAGTGATCATCCTCGCTCATTAATTGTGTTTGTTCTTTAGAGCCCAAATCGGATGGACAAAACTTGGCTGGTTCCACGCCTTGCATGACTGTAAGTCTGAAACTCATTGGACACAATCACACAAATGAGAATGTCTGAACCTCTGAATCTTCACGCTCCAGGGAACAAGGTTCTTCCAGCAAGCAACACCCACACCCAAGACTCCCATTCGTACATCACAGAATGATGGTAAACCAAATCCTTCACGAAACTGGACGAGTTTGTTTGAACCAGCCCACGTTGCGACGTCCCAGTGCATTTGTATCAGGCTCTCAGATTCAGAGAACACTTGGCTTCTTGTCTCCATCGGTGTGGCCTCTTGCAACATATCTGCCAGCTCTGGACGGGACGAAACAACAACAAGACGCTACATTGGAAACAACACCGGGAGGACATAAAACTCCCTGGAATTCCGTCTAAATAAGTCCCACGGTCCGTCCAGAGACCAGAATTGCACAATTTGTGTGGGCCACGGAGTCCAGAGACCAGAATTGCACAATTTGCACAAACATGGCCCGCACAATCAATGACAAAATGACCCACACTTGTATGCCTCTCATGTCGCTGAATCAACAAATGAGATCTCCGCCATGCAGATGAGACACGCATATGGGCGTTCCTTTCTCACAGGTATGCCATGCAGATGAGACACGCATATGGGCGTTCCTTTCTCACAAGTATACCCGTAAACGAGTCGAGCTCGGACGAGTTTAGGCTCTCTGGTTTGGGCTCTAGCCAAGCTCGAGTTAGGATTTGAGTTTGAATCTAGACTCAAGCTCGAGTAGGCTTGAGCTCAGCTCGAGTAAACTCAGTAACAACAACAAATTTAATATAGACTATTTTTCAACAATAAAAAATGTTCGAGTCCGACTCGAATAAACTTGATAAAAGTTAATATATAGTAATATTTATTAAATGATTTATAAATTTATCAGAATCACGAGCTATTCAAACTCGACTCGATAAAGCTCGCAAGCTCGAGAACAGACTCGAGTTCAGCTCATTTGAAATTTGAATCGAGTCTAGGTCAAATTGATCTTCAGTAGCTCGCGAGCATAAGAATTTTTTTACAGCCCTACTCCCAAGTCCCAACCGAAGCGCCCAAGCAGGAAAAAAAAAAGAAAAAGCAAGGAAAGGAAAATTTTACTTCTTGACTAAAACATCTCAGAAATTCATCTAAATGTTTCCTCCTTTTTGTCAAAAACTAGCAACGACTAGATCAATACCCGTGCATTGCTACGAAAAATAAAATTGGTAACGAAACATAAAGGCCAAGCAATAAAAAAAAATTGTGCTACAAGATCAAACATCTATTTCTCCCGATTACAAAAGTTTTTATGGTTTCTTCCCCGGTATGAATTAAAACCAAATATATTGTACGTAGCAATATATATTACCAATCTCAAAAGTCAATCAATCATTTTTATCCCTTTTTGCAATTTATATTACCAGCTCGCGTTCCTCTTCCTCTCGCCATGCCTATAGCGCTCGCTCCTCGGTGCCGTCGACCTCGTCATTCTCCGTCTTCGCAGGGGCAACACGGGGGCTTCCCCCTAGCACAAGGTGCTGCTGCTAAAGCCACCGCCATTCCGGACCACTGGCCTCTACGCGGTTGCGCTCAGGGCGTCTGCTGTCCTTCTCGTGCTCGCGTTCTTCCTCCTGCCAAGCACATCATGGCGCGCTGTGGAGTCCGCCTTCCTCGTTGCGCACGCCATGGCTGCGTGGTCAGTCGCCTCGGAGAAAGGGGCCACCGCCGCCACCTAGTCTTTGCACCTCCGCGTCTTCTGGATCGTCACCGCCCTCGGCGCCGCGCTCTTCTCTGCTTCGGCGGTGGTCCGCTGCGCCGACGGTTCGCTGCTCTTCCCAGATGACCCTCTCGCCTTTACCGGCCTACTCGTCTCCATGCCTCTGGCGTACCTAGCCATCACTGACTTCACCGGCCATGACGCTGGAGCCTATGAAGGTGAACCAGAAAACACCAGCGCTGAGGCGCCCGCCACGCCATGCACCGCCACGTCGTTCCTCTCTCCAATGACTCTCTCACCACCGACGACGTCCCACCGGTGTCGCCGGGCAACCGCGCCGAAGCATCGTACGCTTTGTTTACATCCAATTGGCTGGCGCAGAGGTCACGACACCCGGTGGGCGTCACGTTCTGGCTGTCCTTCTGGCCGCAGTTACTACTGATCGCGGCGCTCGGCCTCCTGCACCTCGCGGTCATGTACGTCGGTCCGTCACTTATCGATTAGTTCGTCGAGTTCATTCGCCGCGGCGGCATGACATGGGAGATCTTGAATAAATTCCCTTGATTGATTCTGTGAAAACTGTACATCATATATAAAGTACAAAAGGAATGATTGGTCGGCTATTAATTACCAGCAATAATTAGGGATTTTGCTATAATAATCAGCTATATTTAGAAAGATATGGCTGGCTGTAAATCAGAAAAGAATAATTAGCTATAATGATCGGTCATTATTGGAGATATGGCGTGGAGGGCTAGAAAGAACGGACCTCTATCACTAACTGCAAATTTATATCAGTAGAGAATTGAATTCGGAAATCCCGACCTGATTTGACGCGGCTCCGTTGGCTCGGCTCCCCGCCGTTGCCCACCTGTAGCTGTAAGACCAACTCCAACGGGTTCCCTTCCCGACTCCCGTTCCCGTCGCGAGGAGAAAGCGAGGCGTCCCAGCGAAAAACAGCTGCTCCAACGGGTTCCCTTCCCGTGTGCGCTCGCGACGGGAGAGGAGCGAGAATTCCTTCCCCACCGGAACCTCTCTCCTTTCCTCTCCACCTCTCCCGCATCTCGGAGCACCAACGGCCTCCAGGTTCACGCACCGAGTCGGATCCGTGGAGCGTTCATGCGCGAGGGGAAGACTTCAACAGCTCAGAGCAGAAGAAGCGGCGGCGCAGCTCGGAGCACCAACGACGACGAGGTGAGCGGCGTGGACGGCACCAGGTACTCCCCTTTGACCGCGCCCCCCCCAAATACATTGTGGTATTTGCGCTCGATTAGGGTTTCTCACGATCAGATGGGTCTCGATTTGGGTGCATCTAGAGAAGATACTTGCACTAGGGTTTCGATTTGGTTGTTGTACACATGGGTTGAAGCGCTGATTTGGGCGATGTTGCATTAGGGTTTCGATTTGGTTGTTCGATTTGTTAGGGTATGGTATCGATTTGGTGCGGATGGGGACATGCGACTGTTGATCTTATGAATGGGGACATGGGGACATGCGGCTGTCGATTTGGTGCGGATTACGGTCTCGATTTGGTCATGTTGTGTCTGCAATTTGGGAACAAATCTTCTGAAATAATCTATGTGATCTAGGAAGTATGCTGGTGGTTTGTGCAGTATTCGTTCAATTGATGTGCAATTCTGTTCCAGTGATTTTATACCTCAAGCTCATAATTTAATTTAGCTATTCATAATTTTGAAGTCAGCTAAGCATATATGGTGTGGTACTGTTAAACATGATAACTCCTGTTCTAAGCCAATTTAAGCAGATCTGTGGTTCACATAGTTAATATAGGTTTCTTTGACCATTTAGATGATTTGCGCTTCTTTTGAACAACAAAGAGTGCCGCTACGTTGTAAGTTCAATTTGATATTGCATTTGTTTCTTCTTTGGTGGTGAGATTGGTATTGCTCGATGATGATAATGGGTGTGAATTTGATAAGAACATTTATCTCTATGTTTTAGACCTTGAACTGTAGACTTGAATGTTTGAAAGAATTGATTCTTGAGCTGTTTAGTCCATGCCTGCTTGATAACCTGCCGTTATTACTTGTTCATTGTCTGTCAAGACTTGTTTTTAATTAGTTCTATGCTTATCGATGCTATTAGATTCACCCTTGATTGCATCGATTCCTACTCGACCTGACCGCCTTGTATCTCGCTTCGATTATTATATCGCTCAATTAATCTGTAATAAAGTTGGATTCCAGCTCAATCTTGTTTGGTCAAGATTTGAGTAATCAATAGATAACTAATTTAATTCAAGACATTTGTTGCTATGATTAAATCGACTTAAGGAGTCTATGATAGTAGTGATTGAAAATATTCTAATAGCAAAGGCTTATTTGTTGAATCTGTTTCGCCATTTCTTGTTAATTAAGAAAACTGTGTCGCTTTTGGTTAACAAAGAATCAATATTGGTTATAATCTGGACTGTGCATATTCTTGACAGTAAAATTCTTTAATGTGCATTTTAAGGTGGTAAGAGTTCAAGGCCTAATTCATTGAATAAATTGTTAGCCCATTTGTGATTAAAATTAGAGATCTAATCTTCACTTTTCCCAATTTCTGAGAGCAACATATTCATTAAAACCAATCTTCTGGTAAGTAAGATGATGGGCATAATTCATATAGTAGATGGCATTAATCTGTGCAGTATCAAATTGCTTATGTCATCTTGTTTGTTATTGAATTATGTATTCTCAGTTATATTGTTAAAAGGAATAATTTTGCTCTTATACTCGCATATTTACAACAATCCAGAAAATTTTAGATGGTAAAAATCTGTAATAGTATGATCTCCCAAAAAAATATGTTTAAGTAGTAACTCAGAAAATTTTAGATGGCAGGATGGAATTTATGTCTGTTGGGCCTATTAGAGAGGAAGGTAGCAAGTGCAAAAGTTGCTTGAGCCTATTAGAAAAATATGTTTAAGTAGTAACTCAAATGGCCTTCTTCTAGTACAATCACATTTGTACTACTACGACATATTCATATTGTGGTTTTTTAGATGGAGGCTCGGAACCTACGAATCGTAATCTTGAAGCTCCGAGGGATGATGGAGGACAAGGCGAAGGAACTCAGAAAGGTCATTCGAGATAACTTGAGCGACAGTCATGCTAGTTGGGCCATAGACATGAATATGGCACTTCTGCAGGTTGAGGCCATAGCCGACAGCCTGAAACAGATGTCTTTGGACATGGTAGAATTTGAAAGTGCACCTCCTAGCACTGCCGTTGATGAGAATCCAGCGGAGGACATCGATTCGAATGACGTAGTACCTTGGGACTACGAAAGCCCCAAGTGCTCTCCACTTAGCGATCTGTCCATCGAGTCCGATCGTTCAGGGCACCTTTGCTAGGTCTTAAGTTAAGACGCTGTTTCCGTGTGTTGTACTTAAATTCGAACACTGTGGTTTGCAAGTTGTAATGCATTGTTAATTTCGAACCTTATCAATGATCATCGTGGTGTATGTTTCACCATGGTGTACAAGTTTGAGTTGTCAATATTGACTTGCCTTACATCTTATGCTTCCAATGGTTTAGTGATATAAACATATTGCCGTACATCTGTCATCTCCGCATATTTCACCTACTCCTAATTAGCTTTGTCGGGGGCGTAATTGTTCAGGGAGGAGGAAATGGACCCTTTCTACGAGAACTTCCTGCATGACGAGTCCAGGCAGATCCCGTGGTCATCCTCACCTAACGCTGGAATTCACACAATCGAGGGTTCACAGGTCGGAGTTGGCATTTCTCCCTCTCCACCAACCTTCATTCCAGGGATTGGGCCATCTAGCGATGGTGACCCCAGTCGGTCCTCACGAAGCAATAAGGGCAAGAAGCCATCCAGCAAGACTGAGAGGACCAAATGGACTGCGGAGGAGGATGAGGTACTTGTGTCAGCTTGGTTGAATGTTAGCCAAGACCCCATTGTTGGGAAGGACCAATCCTCTGATAGCTACTGGAGTAGAATTGCCGAGTATTTCAATATTAATAAGAAAGATCACGTGAATGAGAGGTCCACCAAGGGAATGGTTAACCGCTGGGCATTGATCAACGAGTGTGTGAGCAAGTATCTTTGGGTTTCGAGTCGACCGATGGTTTACATGCGAGTGGTACCACCGAAGCGTGACAGGTATGGATCGCTTATCGCCCTTAATTTCTATATTTTGTCATTCCATTATAGTTTACGAAGATATTGGACATTTGTCTGTTCGCTCCATTTACGATGGCGATGTCTGCGAGGATGTACCAGACATTGAGGGAAGCCCTTCGCCTTCCACTTTGTTGGGTGATGCTCGCTACTCACCCAGTGGGTCTGCACATGGGCAACAAGAAACAAAAGACTGTGACGGAGACACCCAATGACATTCATGTCGATTTGGCCTCCCAAGCTTCCTCGGACGTGGAGGCAAGGCCCACTGGCCGGGAGGCTGCAAAGGCGGCCAGGAAGCGTGGGTGTGACACACGGAAAGCGTCACATTCCTCTTCATCTGTTGGGTTGTACACGGAGTAGTTTGAGAAGCTCAACCGGTCCAAGGATGCTATGGTTGAGCTGAAGCGCGAACAATTGTCCATGATGAGGGAGGCGGAGGATGAGAGGATTATGAAGATCGATATCAACTCCTATACCGGTATGCTTCGTGAGTACTACCAGAAGCAACAGGAGGACATACTGCGGGGGTGGATGTCTAGGTCCTCTTCGGGATGATCTGTAGGTGGGACTCGGTGGATGGGATTGACGTTTACTATTTTCTTTTGTTGGAACTTGTGACATGGAGTACGTGGTTGTCACGCTGAACTAGTTGCTTTTGTTGGAACTTGTGACATGGAGAACGTGCTTGTCACGCTGAACTATTTGCTTTTATTGGAACTTGTAACATGAACTATGTGCTTGGCGTACTATGATCAATGATTTGTGTTGTTATGCAGTGTTATTTATACCTGCATGTTATCCTTTATTCCAGACGACACGCTTACATAATAGGCTCACATACGAACATAGCGTACATTTCATAGTTGCAAACTACCATTACCCGCCGTGACGTGCAAACTACAGGCATACACTACCATTACCCCGCCGTGACGTGCCCAAAGATGTTCGACAAGATCCTCCTGCAAGCGATGATGGATTTGCCTGTCCCTTCGCCTTTGTGTCGCTTCAATGCAATGCAACACCGACCGCTGGGATCCTCGCGATGACAAATGAGTTCCCATGTAGTCAAGTATTCCTCCGAGGTGGACCATCTCTTGTCCTCGACAATCATGTTATGCAAGATGACGCAGCGGTCATGATATACCGAGCGTATTCTGCTCCCAACAACGCATCCGAGCCCCGCACGATGGCAAACCTCGCCGAGCACTCCAAAGCTCTCTCGACATCCTTCCTTGCGCCTCGCATTCTCGAGAAGTATGTCCTTTGTTCCCCATGGCGCTGAAATCGCCTTGACGAAGGTTGCCCACTCGGGATAAATGCCATCGGTGAGGTAGTACCCCATGTTGTATTGGTTCCCATTGATGTAGTGGACCTCTGGGGCTGAACCATCATTTTCCCTGGAAAAGAGGTTAGAACGGTGCAGACATTGATGTCGCTCAAACTACTCGGCATCCCAAGAAAGCATGCCAAATTCATAGGTCATCTTGGCAACCGCCTCGAGGACTACGGATGGCTTGCGAGTGTGGCTCGTGAAAGCCCCCGCCATGCTTTCAAGTATTCTCGCGATGACAAATAGGAGTTCCCATGTAGTCGAAGTATTCCTCCTGAGGTGGACCATCTCTCTCGTCCTCGACAATCATGTTATGCAGTATGACGCAGGCAGTCATGATATACCTGAGCGTACTCTGCTCCCAACAACGACCAGGCCCCCGTACGATGGCAAACCTCGCCTGGAGCACTCCGAAAGCTCTCTCGACATCCTTCCTTGCGGCCTCCTGCATTCTCGAGAAGTATGTCCTTTTGTTCCCCATGGGCGCTGAAATCGCCTTGACGAAGGTTGCCCACTCAGGATAAATGCCATCGGTGAGGTAGTACCCCATGTTGTATTGGTTCCCATTGATGTAGTGGACCTCTGGGGCTGAACCATCATTTTCCTCGAAAAGAGGTTAGAACGGTGCAAAGACATTGATGTCGCTCAAACTACGGCATCCCAAGAAAGCATGCCAAATTCATAGGTCATGCGAAGCAACTGCCTCGAGGACTACGGATGGCTTGCGAGTGTGGCCTGTGAAAGCCCCCTGCCATGCTTTCGAAGTATTCCTCGCGATGACAGACGGAGTTCCCATGTAGTCGAAGTATTCCTCCTGAGGTGGACCATCTCTCTCGCCCTCGACAATCATGTTATGCAAGATGACGCAGCGGTCATGATATACCTGAGCGTACTCTGCTCCCAACAACGACCAGGCCCCCGTACGATGGCAAACCTCGCCTGGAGCACTCCGAAAGCTCTCTCGACATCCTTCCTTGCGGCCTCCTGCATTCTCGAGAAGTATGTCCTTTTGTTCCCCATGGGCGCTGAAATCGCCTTGACGAAGGTTGCCCACTCAGGATAAATGCCATCGGTGAGGTAGTACCCCATGTTGTATTGGTTCCCATTGATGGAGTAGTGGACCTCTGGGGCTGAACCATCATTTTCCCTGGAAAAGAGGTTAGAACGGTGCAGCACATTGATGTCGTTCAAACTACCTGGCATCCCGAAGAAAGCATGCCAAATTCATAGGTCATGCGAAGCAACTGCCTCGAGGACTACGGATGGCTTGCGAGTGTGGCCTGTGAAAGCCCCCTGCCATGCTTTCGAAGTATTCCTCGCGATGACAGCCGGAGTTCCCATGTAGTCGAAGTATTCCTCCTGAGGTGGACCATCTCTCTCGTCCTCGACAATCATGTTATGCAATATGACGCAGGCAGTCATGATATACCTGAACGTACTCTGCTCCCAACAACGACCAGGCCCCCGTACGATGGCAAACCTCGCCTGGAGCACTCCGAAAGCTCTCTCGACATCCTTCCTTGCGGCCTCCTGCATTCTCGAGAAGTATGTCCTTTTGTTCCCCATGGGCGCTGAAATCGCCTTGACGAAGGTTGCCCACTCAGGATAAATGCCATCGGTGAGGTAGTACCCCATGTTGTATTGGTTCCCATTGATGGAGTAGTGGACCTCTGGGGCTGAACCATCATTTTCCCTGGAAAAGAGGTTAGAACGGTGCAGCACATTGATGTCGTTCAAACTACCTGGCATCCCGAAGAAAGCATGCCAAATTCATAGGTCATGCGGCTAACCGCCGAGGACTACGGATGGCTTGCGAGTGTGGCTCGTGAAAGCCCCCGCCATGCTTTCGCGGTTCTTCCAAGTCCAGTGCATGCAGTCGATGCTACCAAGCATCCCCGGGAAACCTCTCCGCTCACCAATAGCTAGAAGTCTAGCCGTGTCTTGTGCGTTTGGAGCACGGAGATATTCGTCACTGAATACCTCCACCACGGCCTTCACGAACTTCTTCATAGCTAGAATCGCCGTACTTTCGCCGATACGGACGTACTCGTCCACGGCATCGGCAGGGACACCATAAGCAAGCTGGCGGATAGCCGCGGTCATCTTCTGAAGGGGTGCCAAACCAAGCTTGCCGCTAGCATCCCTTTTCTGTCTGAACCAATCGTCGTGTGCTTCCATAGCATTGGCTATGCATAAAAATAGGGAGCGGCTCATCCTGAACCTGCGTATTCAAAACGACTTGTACTTAACAATTAATGAACAGAGCAACATTAGCATTGCATCACGGAATCATATGAGATCTTCGGCATTAGTACCTCCGCCTGAAAAATGTGTGGCCGTAGATAGGGAAACTAGCGAAGTAATCGGCATAAAGCCTTGCGGCACCTTCCGGGTGACCTCTATTGATAACCGCATGTCCCGGAACCGAGCCCCGACGAGGGATGGTACCTCCCGCAGCTATCTCCTCCTCCTCGGCGATAGCGAAGAGGAGGGACTCCTCATCATCATCACTGGAGGATGACAGGTACATAGCACTGGGTAGGTTAGAAGAACTCATGCTGAGGTTGGGAATGAGCTGTGGGTGAGGAAGGAAATCACGGGTACCCATCTATATATGAAGAATGGGTTGCTTGCTACTTTGTATGGAATGGGAACGGAATCTGCTTTCTATGGGTGGGGAAGACAATGGAATGCTGATTCTCTTACCAATTATTTGAAGCATTACCACCAGTGTTGGACCCATTGTTTATTTATTGTTTTCTATATATCAATGTTGTTCTTCAATACGTGGTGCACTGCATGTCTGTCCTTACTAGAGGAAAAAGTGACACCAGAACAGAATCTGTTTTAGGGATGGGGAGTGGAATGTAATGCTGCTTCCCTTAATAATTTGACATTGAAATATGATGTTGTTGATCATTCTGTGCTTTGGTAGAGAAAAGATTCGTCACAAACTGGAAGAGGATAAGGTGTTTGGTTTTTCCATCTCATTCTCAGAATCTTCTTGCTTTGGTAGTTTGGTTAACCAGTAATTTTTCTCCGTTATTCTGTGTAAGAGCAGTATGGAGTACTGCATATAATTTGATGTAACCTGGAGATATTCAACTGCATGTGTTGTCTTTTCTTACTAATGAAAAAAACTCTAGTAAGTGGGCCCTATATAGTTTCCTCCCTTTTTTCTTCTAATTCTCAGGCTGAAAGGATAAGGAAACTTGGGTAAGTTCTTCTAGTACTCTTGAACTTCTCAGGAGAAACACAGAAGTTCTCTTTATGACTGTTTTCACTGTGGTCTTTGAATTTACAGACTGCATTGCCTGTCAGGCCAGCCACAAAGGTAGAGCACATGAGGAATTGTTTACGAAATCTTAAGCAACAGAGTAAGGTATAACACAGGTGAGGTCAGGTTAGTATTTAGTTTTGTGAGGTCTACACCAACTAAATTGTAATGACCATGAGATGGATTAATTACAAATCTACAATGCAAACAGATGTTGTATTACACTGTGGTATAAAGTCTCACATTTGTTTTAACATGGTCCAGTAAGAGTGTTGTCTTTTCTAAGCCAGCCATCCTTCACTTAGCTTTAACAATTCAATGTTGATGTTAGATTTGTCCAGTCACTAATAACTAATTCCCCTGAATCGAACTGGCTCATTCTCTCTTTTCTTTCTTTGAGAGTGATCCTTCTCTTTTCAATAGAGAGTTAAAGTTTCTCCCGAAGAAAGTTTTATAAAGGGAAGAGCTACTTTTGCATGGGTTGGGTTGCCAAGTTTATTATCAGTCATTGGCTTCTTTTGCATTTTATTTGATCACTTTTTTACCTTTTTAGAGTATCCTCCTGATATACACTATTCTTAAAAGTAACTGATGGAACTTACATGTTAGTATATAATTTCTTACTCTGCCTTGGCTGATTGTAGGGCCTATGATCTTTGTTATTTGTTGTTCATCTAAAATTCTAATACTATAAATTCTATGTGCAGAGACAAGTCCTGTAAGTATTTTCATACTTCGTTTCGTTCTATTCGTGAATGCAAAAGGGCCACCAACTTTTGGCTTGGGGACCTTGCATATTGGCATAAGTGTTCAAATGAGGATTTGTGGGTCGAATAGACGATTTGTGACAATAAACTTGACAATCTGTGATATATATACATTGTGATATACTTGGTTAGTTTAATTGTCATTCACTCGATATGCTCATTCAGAATTTGCTTCATCATTTGCTAGTTCCTCGTTATCGTAATTTGACCTGCTACATTGTTGGCGATTGCTTAGTCTCTGTTCAGTACATGTCCATTCAGTGAATGTTCCAGTAGATTGAGAGAACTAACTTATGTCCAGTAAGCAGTCTAGTTGATTTCTGAACCATGCATATTTGATAGACAATTGATGAAATTAACCGGTCAAGTATTAAACTGCAATTGTGGTAAGATTGTCACAAATCATGCATTTTCGCCTATTGTGACGAGGAGGGCCTATTAAGGCAACCCGACATCTGAGAACACTCAAATAAACTTGATATTTATTCTAGTTATCTTGCTAAATGTTCATACACTTGATGATATCTCTGATAGTCTGGTCACTTTATATGATACTTTCTGTAAATATGGATCAGATTGATTTCATGTGTAATTTAGAACATTTCTCTCTATGGTTATTATTGATGCTTGGAATTATTGTATTACTAAAATTGCTAATACCAAAATATTGCTTCTGTGGATGCTGAGGGTGATTTGGAGCAATTCGACCTTCTGTGGATGCTGAGGGTTTCCATGATGTCTCCATCATGTCCTGCACTACAAAGAACACATCTGTCCTAAAGCACAAACTATTGTTCTTCTCATCACACATTTAATATTTTCTGGTACCCTTGATTGTAAAATGCTAACCTGGATGGCATGTATGAACCTGGATGGCATGTATGATGTTTGTGTTATTTTTTGCAGGTATGCTAGTTCATTTTATGGGCCATTCCGTAAAGCTTTAGATTCAAATCCACGATTTGGAGATAACAAGACGTATGTACCTAACACTGAAACTTGTAATTTCATCTAGTGTACTATTTAGCTGTTGTTCTTAGCCTTTCATAATGTGTGTAAATGTTAAAGTTGAGGGTACTTCTCATTGTTATTTCAGCAATTATATTTTGATATATAATGTTCATTAGGTATATATAATTATGGGACCCATTATTGTTTTTGCCGGACGCATCAATTTTGCTAAACAAACATTCCCAGTGTCATCCTGCACTTTTGTTTTTCAGAAGAATCATCCTGCACTTTTGTTGCACTGAACTTTGAGATTTTTAGGCAACCAAGCACATAGTTTATTGATTATGGATTTATATTCTTCTCTTCCTGCATGCTACCCATTATTGTTTGAATTTATCAAAACATTATTAAATGTGAGCTTCAATAGGGGAACCAAAGGTTGTGCAGAACAAGTCATCTTTATATTCGCTAAATCAAAGACTTAAGCACTTCGCTGACTGGCTGCTGGAGATAGTCGCTCTGGGTGATTTGGATGCTTTTTTTCCTGCTGCAACTCGGGAGTATGCACCTATTGTTGAAGAGGTTTGGAAAGATCCTGCTATTCAAGCAACATATGAAAGGAAAAATGAGTTGCATTTTCTTCCAGATGTTGCCAGTTACTTTCTGGATAGGGTAAGTTTGAGATTATAGCTTCAGAGCCCATAATAAATGATTGCCTCTTCTTTTTCTGATTGGTTAACTTCATGTTACTATTTGTGTTAATTGTGAATTCGCACGTAGCATCGTGATTTGCCTAGAAGTGAATAAGTTCCTATGTATAAGATATGGTTCTAACATATATCCTTCTTCTATGGGAGCTGGTACATATGCTTCTACCATATCGTGTTCAATGGAAGTCAGGACTCAATATTATCACAAGTTGTTTCCCTAACGTGGCTGTAATGCTGGATTAGCGTTTTTTAAAAAAGAGAGAGAGAGAGAGACCAACCTAGTTATCTCTTCATAAATAGCCAAACCAGCCCTGCTCTTGGTGGCAATTTGTTTATGACCTAATTGACTAATAGATATTTTCTACTGGTATTCAAAATTTGGAAAGAGATGAAGTTAGGTTGGGATCCTGGTTAGAAATTGGCGATATTTTAGAATGAAATATGTTTTCCTCCACATTAGTTCAATTCAAGCTGACAAAATTGTGTCCCTTAGTCCACTGGGTTGGAATATTATAGAAATGTTAATTTATCTTCTTTATTCCGAGGTTTATTTTTGCAATTTCAATAAAAATGTATTAATAAAAAAATCCTATGAGAATTTATTTTCTTTATTCCGAGGTTTATTTTTCCAATTTCAATAAAAATGTATTAATAAAAAATCCTACGTTGCTTGTTTAAATATTTGGTAGTTACAAGAGATGATGAAATATGTATTTTTAATGTGGGAAGGGAATGGGGAAGAGAATGCTGTTGGAGTGTTTTCTGGGAAGGGAATGAAAACTGGGAAGGGATTCCCTTCAGGGTGGGGAAGGGAATGAAATGAAGGGAAACTGTTGGAGTTGGTCTAAGTCCTCGCCCTATCGAAAACTTAAAAAGAATACAAAAGAAATGCCTAAGCTTTAGTTCCTAAACTTACGCAATGAGAAAACAAGTGTGACAATCACAATGGTTCAGTTCATAAGCTAACCTGCATTGTATTATTTGTAGGGGTGAAAACAGGACAGGAAATATCCGTCCGATCCGATTCTGAATCCGTTTAAAATCCATACCGATGTTATCCGTATCCGTATCCGGAAAATCCGATGTAATATGGGTTAGGATATGGGAAGAGCAATATCCGATCCGTATCCAAAAAATCTCATGTAATATGGGTTAAGATATGGGAAGAGCAATATCCGACCCAATATTCGGTAAATATCCAACCCGATATACGGATAAAATCAGTTATTCTTCCATTAATTTGGTTCATTATTGGATAGATAGAATAGTTGTTTGATACTGGCACTAAAAAACACTACTTTGTTATTAAGCGTGAACTTCAAAAAATCTATCAACAAACAAATAGAGTGATGACATAATGCTTTTACCTAAATTGATTTCTTCAACTTATTTGATAAACTTCTTTTCTATTCAAATTACTGGAATTAGTTGAGTCACTAAATTGCACCTCTAACTATACTACTATCCTACGTGGAAATAATTATGACTTGAACCTAATGTTGTAAGGTTAATGCTTCATTCGTTCTTATACGTACACAATTATGTACTATACTACTATCCGATTATGATATCCAATCTCAATTCGAATCCATCGTATCCACCAGATCCGAATCCCGAATAATCCGAATTAGATCAGATCCGAGACATCCGTGATCCTAACTCAATCCGAAAAAATATGGATTAGGATACGAGACGAGCAATATCCACCCGTATCCGATTCGGTTTCACCCCTAATTATTTGGTCACTATATTCCACATTCTGCACAAATCCATGCAATATAGGGCTTTTGGGATTGTTCAATTTTACTGCAGACTGATAGGTCGATGGAAATGATGATATGTGTGGGCTTGCTGGGCCGAGCGGCTGCGTGCTGAACGCGGGCATGGGTTGCACTGCTGATGTTGAGTTGGATGGGAGGCCGGGTGAAATGGGCCGGCAATGGTTGCTGTGTTGGTTGTGGATGCAGGAAGTGAAGGCAGGGCAGGCGGCCCTGTTATGGTTTCAGTCTTGTGTTTAGGTTTTCTACTTCGAGCAAGGTTAGGAATGCATTTTTGGCAAGAAAACAATTCCAATGAACTCCAGAAAGTTTTATAAATCAGGAGAAAACCAAAGAAGTAGCAAAATTGATTTCGGAAATTTTAAGGAGTGGTTTCTGAATGTTTTTGTTTTAGAAAGTTGCAGATTTTTAGGCTGTTACACTATGTTCACTCTAATCGTGCAAAGCATTATTTTCTGTATTGCCTTCTGCTCTAAAAGTTAAACCGGGAAATTGGAAAAGGTTTGTCATATCTTATGGTTTTGTTTTATACTGTAAGCTGTGTCTGGGGGGTTTGGGTCACACCATTTTCCAGTGAGCTCGCACATTCTGAAGAGTTGTCAATTGCCAGATGTGTGGCCCATACGTTTCCACAAATCGTCAACACCAAGCCTTTTCTTTCTAGTTTACTGGTTACTTGCTATTAAGTTTTTTTGGAAAATGTGGCCTGACGTCTCCTTACATGGTGTTTTGTCTTATTTTCCCCAACACTAAGATTCTTTTTCTTATTTCGTTTTATGGTCTCAGGTTTTATGGAGGTTTGGGACCAGCCACCTCAAGGCTACCAAAAGTTCTTCTGATATGACACAAAATGCTGTTGATGAAACTGTTCAGGAATTTGACAAAATAAAGGCGAGTTGTCATGGTATAGGCGGAAATATATGAGTAGATTGAGGGCCTGTTTGTTTCAGCTTTGGATTCTCTAAAAGTCGATTCGGATTGTGGTTGTAGAGAAGTCGATTTTCCAAAAACCGAATCCGTAGCACATATGAAGTGGATTGTGAATTCTAGTGTATATGGGAAAATTTGGATTGTGAGAATCGATTCTAGAATCAAGTTGTTTATTTCGATTCGCTTTTGGAGCCGTAATCCGTAATCGGTTAAAACAAATAGGGCCCGAGCCTCACCCTTACACAGTAGTGTCAGATCCTTGTGTGGCGCAAAGATCTCGCACACGCGCCCACGTTCCACGGCGATGTTGGCCACTCTGCGTGGCATTGATCCCAGATCGATAGGGTTTTCATCCAAAATGATTGTTCTTGTGTAAACAGTTCGATATGCAATATATAGATTGTTTTCTCGTATTTGTTTCATGGTGGTTCTATGAGTGAGATTATGTTATCTGTTATCGGGTTGCCGACAGAACTCGGGTTGAGTCGTTGAGCTATGCCGAATCTCGCCGCCGCTACTACGCTACGCCTAGGCGACACGGCGGTTGTTCGATGCTCGGTGCTCACCGCCGCCGCCGAAAGCAAGAGAGGCGACGCTGGCATTTAACGGCGCGCACGAAGCTTCGCTTCGGCCGATTCGCTTTGAGGTGCATGGGCGCCACGGTAGCGGAGCTTGGCAGCGGTGCATGCACATCAAGACGCCGCAAGGGTTTTGCCTCGGCGCCGACAAACATCCACACGTTAAATCGTGGTTTTCCTCGTGTCTCGAGTCAAATACTAATAGGTCATTGATCGTACCATTGGGTCACTCAATGGATTGCATGTTTATTATATGTAATTCTAATAAACCATTTTTCCGAGCTAACAGCATTCCGGCTCTGGGAGCACACCCGGTCTGGTAAAGCTATTGGGTGTAGTTTTCTCCGGTCGAACTGGAAGGTGGAGTTGGCTTTAATAATTACTAGATATGTACGTGCGGCGCGACGCTGTATGAGGGTGATTTTTTGGAACCTTAGAGTTTTTTTTTGCAAAAGGGCATGGTCTGGGCCTAGCTGTAATTCTTATACGGAACCACAGGGTCTCTTTGCAAAAAAACCAGTGAGAGGATCCCGATGAAATTTTAGAATTCTTGGGGTGGCATTTTTGCAAAACCAATGATGTGAAAAATGGGCTAGGTAGGAGTTTTCAATGAATCTGCGGAACTATGGGCTCTTTTTGGGAAAACGTTAGAGGACCTGGATGTAGTTTTAGAATTGTTGGGGGGCTCTTTTTGGGAAGAACCATCAGAGGACCTGGATGTAATTTTGGAATTTTTGGAAAAGGTGCCCATTAGTGGGATGCAAAAAAGGCACCTGTTAGAGGACTTGGATGTAATTTTGGAATTTGTGGGGGGGGTTTTAACCAAAAACTATGCTCTTTGGAGATGCTAGATGTAATTTTGGAATTTTGGGGGTCCTCTCACGTAAAAGTCGACCGATGTAATTTTGAATTTTCGAGGGACTTTTCACGATGAAACCAATTTCTTAATTTTTCGAGGGGCATTAGAGGACTTGGATGTAATTTTGAAACTTTTGTGGTCTTTATGCCAAAAAATTGCTCCCGTTGGAGGTCCAAGATGTAATCTCAGAATTTTTGAGCGGTCTCCTTGCAAAAAAAGTGGGCCTAGATGTAATTTTAAAATTTTGGGGGTCTTCTCGAAAAAATTGGAAACCAATTTTGGAATTTTTTTGGGGAGGGGGGGCTGTTGGAGGACTTGGATATAATTTTGGATTTTTTGGGGTCTTTTTGCCAAAAAAGGCTACCCGCTGGAGGACTTGGATGTAATCCCAGAATTTGTGAGGGTCTTCTCGCAAAAAAAGTGGACTTGGATGTAATTTTGGAATTTTTTGGGGCCTTTGCGCAAAAAAACCAATTTTGGAATTTTTAGGGGGTCTTCTCGAAAAAAGGACCTAATTTTGAAATTTCAGGAGGTCTTCTCAAAAAAAGATAGCCTAGATGCACCCGCGAGCGTGGTGTCTAACGCGCGACCTCTTCAGTCAGAGCGAGGTGTGCTACCGCTGCACCACAAAGCGGTCGTGTTGGAGCGAGCGGGAGATATTACTTAAGCCACGTGCGCACGTCCAAACTGGGTGATGTGGACATTCATGGAGTGAGCACGTCGGCCTGTAACGACATGGAGGACATATGCGGCCGGAAAACTTTCCAGGTTTAATAGACTGAGTATGCCCTTAGTGCACCTTTGACAAATATATATATATATATATAGGAATAATTGGAATGACCCTATATATATATATATATATATAATGTTGCACACAGGTTCAACATTTTGATTAGGGCTTCTTTAGTCGAGTGGAATAAAATAAATTACTGAAATTTTACGGATTCAAGTCAATGAGATTTTCCGTATATTTTTTCTACTATAGCTGCTTTACTCCACCAAACATCATCACGTAGTCGTCTTTAAAAAAAGGAAAGAACAGGTCCCCACTCTTTTTAGCGCATGGACAATGGTTTCCGTCTTCAACACAAAATGCAAGGAAAATATTAAGAACCACAATATCTTTAGGAAAAGCAAAGCTGCAGGCACACAAACTTCATCCTTTGGAAAAGAGAAAAAGGGAGGCGAGACAAGAAGCAAGGAATCATCGTTCACGCTTTAGCGAAAGGGAAACTGCTGTGGTAGCTAGCTAGGCCAGAGTGCCGAGGCAAACTCGCAATTGCTGTACTGGGAAATTTTGGAGTGCCTAGCTTGTTGTTCGTCATCAGCCATCACCGACTCGGCGCACCCGACTTGGTACGTATTTGGAGTGCTAGCTGGTGCATGTAGTTCTAGCAACAATGCAGAACCAGAAATTGTACTAGTGCTGAATATATATGACAATGGTACGTTTTTTTCGATGAAGGAAGCATTTTATTAATCTCAAGAAACTTACATCGAGACAATACAAGTCCTCGAATTACTTCCGCCTCTCATGAACAAGCACACACCAAAAAGAAAATAAATGAAAGAAAGAAAAGACGCACACACTAGTGACTAGCAATCCGAAGACTAGACCGCCACCCATGTGCCCGAGAATAAAAGTCCATAGCCACCGAATTAGACATTGAGTAGCCTCCACCAAAGTAGATCGCGATCTCCACCTTCGCAACATGTACCCCACGACGGAGCCGGTGGGTAATAGAAAAAATAACCTCGCAATGGAGAAGAAATATTTTTCCTTTGAAATACTTGATCATTTCGCTAACCATAAAGACCAACACGAAAAAGTAGCGCCAAGAAGAGCGAGATTTCTACCGTTACTATCGAAAACCTCAAGCCACCTTCCAAACATGTTTGCTACACTGCCGGACTAGATATTCCAAAAGCCAAATGTATGAGGCACCAAACCTTTTGCAAATCGACAATCAAAAACAAGTGCTTAATTGTCTCGGCCAGTTACAAAAACAACATGTTGTGTTCCTTGCCAATTTCGCTTTGCTAAATTATCTTTGGTTAGAATCACCCCACTCCTAAGATACCACAAAACACCTTGATTTTTAAAGGAGCTCGAATTTTCCATAATCGTTTATTCAAATTTGGGACGGACGCTTAATCAAAGCTTGATAATGGGATTTCACCGAGAATTGGCCATTTTGACACAAATTCCAATGAATTCATCATCCATCTGTGAGATGAATGTTAGCAATTCGTGAAGATAACTCCTCCATGTCGCTAACTTAGGTCCAATCAACGACCTTCTCCAAGAAATGTTTGGTCGTGTTGTTGCTAAGACCTCAAGAATGTGTATACCTTTCCTTCTAACGATGCTATACAATCTCGGTATTGGTCTTTAAGGAACGATTGCCAAGCCAAATATCCTCCCAAAACCTCACCGCGATCCATTATTAATCTTAAAGGTACCAAAGCACGTGAAAGCTCGCTTCACCTTCATTAAACCGACCGTAAATGTGAATCTCGGCTTCCACTCAACTTGCCGATTGGTTTGGAACCTAAGTATTTGTTCAAGCAATCGCTGCGATGACCCTTTGTTGTTAAGAGTTTGAACAACCATTTGTTATTAATCTTAAAGTGCAATATTTTTTATATTCAAATCATGCAATCCTGCACCTCCTTGATCTTTAGGTTGGCATAGAGTGGTCCACCGAGCAAGGCGATATTTTCTCTTGTGCTCATCCCCTTGCCAAGAAAACCGGATCGAAAAAAATCTAGTTTCTTAAGTACACCTTTGGGAATCGCGAAAAAAGACAACATATACATTGGCGTGCTACTTAGAACTGAATTAATCAAAGTCATCTACCTCCCATCAAAGATTTTTGCCTTTCAACTACTTAATCGCCAAAACGTTCTTCTACCAGCCTAACTGATTCACAGAACTTTCTATAGTGAATAGGAATACCAAGATACTTCATAGGTAGATTCCGTGCTTACAACCAAACAACTCCTTGTATTGTTGTAATGAGTCTTGGGCCTCTCCAAAACAAAACAATTCACTTTTGTGGAAGTTAATTTTGAGTCTCGAGATTTGCTCAAAAGCACATAGCAAGAACTTCATGTTACGCGCTTTTTCCGAGTTATTTTCCATAAAAAGAATTGTATCATCCGATATTGAAGGATAGACAGCCATCTCAACCAAATGGGGTATTACCCCACCCACTTGCCCTCGTCTTTTGCCCTTTCGATTAAAATCGACAACATATCCGCAACAATGTTAAATAAGATTGGCGACAGAGGATCCCCCTGACAGAGTCCTTTCCTTGTTTGGAAGTAACTTCCAATTTCCCCATTAACATTCACCGCCACACTACCGCCCGATATAAAAGACTGAACCCAAGATATCCACTTAGGAGAGAAGCCCTTCATACGTAAGGTTTGAAACAAGAAAGGCCACTTGACTTTATCATAAGCTTTTCGAAATCTATCTTGAAAATAACTCCACTAAGTTTTTCCGATAGTTCATGCAGCGTTTCATGCAAAATGACGACTCCTCAAGGATATTACGCCCTCTCATGAAAGTCTGTTTGAGTAGGGTCGACAACTTTATCCGCCACCAAATTAAGCCTATTTGTGGCAACTTTAGTAAATATCTTAAAACTCACATTCAAGACAAATGGGCCTGAATTGTCAATGATATTCGCCTCTTGAACTTTTGGCAAAATGGTGATCACACCAAAGTTCGATCAATAGAGGTATATCCCTGCATGAAGATCATGGAACATTGACGAAGATCCTTTGATAACCTCCCAAAACCTTTGATAAAATTCAAGGGAAGCCATCTCGACCAGTGCCTTGTTATGTTCCATCCGGAAAATGGCATCCTTAACTTCACTTTCCATGAATGGATTGGTTAATGATCATTTTCCATCTGCGATACTCTCATAATATCATTGTATTCTCCTCATCGAGGTTCAACAAACTCTCTTCGTGCTCTCCAAAAGCTCTTTGTAATAATTGGTTATAAAATTTTTAGGTTAGCTTGTCTTCGATTTTCCCATTCTCATGATCAAGGAATAAATCATTTTCTTCTGTGTTTGCTATTAGCAATCAACTGAAAGTATCTAGTATTATTATCGCCCAAGAGAACATTTTTCACTTTAGCTCGCTGATAATACTTGATTTCTTCTTCCCTAAGAAGACAGCAAGATTATCCCGAGCCCGAAGCTAGACAATCTCGCTCGATCTCACCAAATCCCTAACCTCGTAGCTAAATCCAACTCATTGATAGTCGACAAGAATTCATTTTTTTTTTTTATAAATGCCATTGGTATGAGACGCCCATCCACGAAGAAACTCAACAAAAGCACCTAACTTAAGGTTCCATCGATGAACGAATTATTTCTCAATAACGGTTTATTCCATACTTCAACCACCTTATCAAAGAAATCCGCTCTCTCAAACCAACTCAACTCAAACCGGAAAGGTCTAGAGTGTCCCAAAAAGTTTGGTGTGCCAGATTCAACAATAATGGAGTATGATCCGATAAACCCCTATCCAAAGCTTGAACAGAGACCATCGGAAACTTAATCTCCCATTCAAGAGACATAATGACCCTATCCAACTTCTCATAGGTAGGGTTGGGTAGAGAGTTCGCCCATGTGAATTGACGACCGGTTAGATCTATCTCCTTAAATCAAAATTATCAATCACAAGATTAAATAAGAAAGGCCACCGGCCGTTGAACCGATCATTATTCTTCTCTTTGCTATTTCTCAAAATGTTAAAATCGCCCCAATCGAGTTGGAAGATAATTTTGTTGGCGTGTTCTTACAAGTTCCGCCGAAATGCCGGTTTGAAGTCATCTGGAGCAGACCGTGAATCGCCATAAGGATCCATTGAAATTTATCCGACCTATTGGTTAAAATGAATTTGATATAAAATTCCCCTTCAACCACTACAGATAAATCCAAAGATGCTGCATTGATACCTAAAAGAATACCACGACCTCCTCTAGGTGGTAAACAATGCCAAACGAAATCCTCACCTCCGAGATAGTCGTGATAAATTCGATTTTGACATGTCCTGCTTAATTGCTCCATTACGCCTAGAAAATCTAGTTTGTTATCTCTTACACTTCCAAATATATCTAAACTTAGCCAAGTCCGAAAGACCTCTGCTATTCCAAAAAACCTTTCATAATGCAACTATTTATTATTTCGCTTACTACCTTTTCGCGCTCCTACGTGACTTTCGAGAGGAGGCCAAGAAATCACATATGCAAGATATCTAGATCCTCCGTCAGAAAATCAACTTCGAAACATCTTTGATCAAATGATCTAGTAAATCACTATTTGCATCCGCAACTTCAACATCATCGACAAGACTTGATTTAACTCATTATCGCTACCACGACACTTCTCGACTCCCTTCGGTTCGCTTCATCGATCTTAACTCTATCACTTTCTACCCTTTTAAGGGCTTGAACCGATAGGTTTTGACCTGTACTACTCATTGTCATTCTAAATCCTAAGTCGATAGATATTTAGCACAACGATCATCGACATGGATATAATTGATAAAGAATTATCGCAGAAGTCATACCAAAGTTGGCCGATAAATAAGACAAAGACGAAAGTGATGCTTCCTTGGAGGAAACCACCGCCTTGGTGCCAATTATCGAGTCCAGTTCCGAAGTCATGCAGACGACGATAGCCTTCGTCATAATGGTATCATCTGTCAAAGAGGTGCCATCCACAAAGAAAAGCATTAGTTCTTAGATCTGGCGAAGACCAACATCCTAAAAAGAATGAGCTTGAGATATACCACCAACAAGAGCCAAGCATTTCTTTCCACATGTCGATTGCAAACTTCGATCCTCGAAACCGGCGGCTCATGCTCACCGACCCAACCTCCTTGTCACCGAGCACAAACTATCACAGCACCATTGCAGCCTTTCACAAAGATCAGAGCCATCACATGCTCAGCCTTCCCACCAACATCCATAGCAACATTTGAATTATCTAGAGTCATATCACAAACAAGCAGCCTAAGGAAACCTTTTCACAGATGTAACCTCCGCGACTTTCTCAACGCTGAGTTTACATCCCCAAATGACCCACACTCAAGAATCTCCGAGCCCGACATGTTACTGCATCAAAGGCAAAGTTCCTTTCCTCAATAGCGAGAGCCCATTCTCACCGACCCACCCTTCTGTCACGGACACAAATCATCATCGACCAATGCAGCCTTCACATCATCAGAGCCATCACATGCCCAAATTTCTTCCCACCAACATCCATAGCCACATTGGAATTGTCTAGAGTCATACCACAAACAAGCAGCCTAAGGATACCTTTTCACAGACGTAACCTCCTGCACTTTCTCATTTGCAGGGCCATTTCCTCATAAAGTCAAACTCCCCACCGACCCACAAACAAACCATAGCCAAACTGAATCTTCAGCAGACAATGCAGATATCCACCCCGATAAGCCAAGATCATATCCTTCTTACCACTCACAGAAGAACAATCTCCGCACAGTCCCCATAAACTCCTCGGTAGAAAACAAATCACCTGCATGCATTTGAATATTACCTCTCAAGATTTCTCACTTCAATTGGTGACATCCGACCGTCCGACAAAAATGGCTTTCACAACCAAAGACCAACATCCCTCAAATAGAGATCGCCCCACAAACACCATAAAGATCCTCGCCGCCAGCTCACAAGACTCGACCGTCCGACAAACTTGCCGCCCCACAAACAAGAATGGCATTTTCACAAGGCATATGACCGTCCGACAAAAAGGCTTCCCACAAATAACAAAGATCATCCCTATGCAACTCGCCAAACAGATGCACTATCGAAGCATTGTTAAACCGCCTGACTTTCTATTTGTATTGTTTGAACATGTCTTTGTCACCCAAATAGAACCGAAGGTTGAACACTATCCAAAAACAAAGCTTTAGTGACTTGACAATGAGCTTGTTTCCCATGGAGTCACAAAGAATCACATCTGTCCGTGGAGAGGTATTTCGATTATTATTCTCCCCTATCAACCTCAAGCATAGGACCCGACCCACAACTCTCACCAAAACCTTTTGACTTAACTTCCTCTGCCCCATTTTTAAGTTTCTTACTTAATTGATCAGATCCCTTTCTTTAGATGCACCATCATCTTTATTTTCCCTTCTTCACTAACCATAACAGTTTAAGAAGTAAAGCAGTTCAAAATCCGAATCCTCGGGAGTGAAAGTGATATCATATCCCACTTTATGAAATACAATATCCGTTGTCGAGGTAGCCAAAGATCTAGTACACCGACTAAAATGCGAATGACACCTTTCTTCTCGTATGTCAACATGTCAACATCAATAGTAGTACCCACCATAGAACCAATCGCCTGAAACCCAAATAGTGACGCCATGCATGCGGGACCCAAAGGACATGCACCCAAATCTCATTCAAGTAATAAGTCGGCATCGCGTCCCCATTCAATTCCCATTGACCGATTTTGAGTGTAATTCCACTCTTCACTTATATTCAATGTCACCATACGAAGTAACTCCTCTTCCGAAGGAAAAGCCACAATATAGGCATCTACTCCATGATGCAAAGCCTCCCGCCCAATCTACTCTAGACAACTTAGCCAATTCTATCCGGACCGAAATCGCATCTAAAGTTCCGCCAATGACAAGAATCAAAGCCGTGGGAGCAGGATCGGGACTTCTAACTTGAAATCAAATTCGGATTTGAAAAAACACAATTCAGTTTGTGCACATCCGACATAGAAACAACCGCTTCGCATTTTAAGAATTGGACATTTGATGACTAGGTGAGAATTGCGCTTATTGCAGATATAACAATCAAGATCCTCTTTGCAATTCTCTTGAACATGACCAACAGACTTACAAATAAAGCAAAATGGCGTCGAGGCTTCTTCACCTTGGCGGAGTCTCAGATCCCCGACCGAGCCACACCTCGATGCCATTGATTCTGCTCCCTCCCACCTGTGTTCTCGCTCTCGATTGATCGGAGCACCATTCAGATTGTTGTGACGCTGAATAAGAGGCCGACACAGAGCATCCACCGATCACGACCACGCCGTAATACGTACTCACGACCAGAACAAGTTACCCGCCACGCCCGCGATCGTCACTAAAGCTCCGCTGCGGCAGAGCCCGACCGCAAAGAAACGGGAGGTGGAGTCTCGCCCCTTCGCCATCATAGCCTCCCCACGGTTGGAAAGAAGCGGCTCGCCGTTGCGCCCCACCGTGGCGAAAGCACCATTTGAGCGTAGGAAGGAATTTGGCGGCGCCAGAAGAGAACGGCGCTGATTCGACCCTAGGAAGCGGTCGTCTAAGCAAAATCCTTCTCAAAGCCATATCTTTGGCCCGTTGGACCAAAGTCCAACTATCGCTGCCAGCCCATTAAAACTTGAACAGTTATTCGCCCAAACTTCTCCTTGATTGACTCAGATTTTGAACGCCGCATGCATTGATATCGACAAAAGCGAAATCCTGCTGAACATCAACGCCGATTGCCGTTGCTCAAGATCGACAAGAATGGTCGCAACCTCCTTCTCGACGATCGGCAGCCAAGACCGAGGGTACCTCGGACGATCGATTGTCGAAGCCACGTCGAAGGGCAGAATTCAGCCAGCGTTACCACATGAGGACATCTTGGAGGAGGCGGGGACCTCTCCACGGTTTAATCTGCACCTCCGGTTTTTGGTTTAGAAATTGCCGATTGAGCGCTCGCAAGTGATCTTTTACTTTGATCCGCAGACACTCCCGCATAAGAACCCAAAACATTCACAATCTGATTTGACCTGCCGGCCACCCCAGATACCGGCAACAAATTTCCTCTCAAATGCTTGACGAAACATACCTGAACTTCGCCTTCAGAAGATGCAGAAGGATCAGCAGGAGAGCCGATCACCTCCGCCACCTCAGGCGAAACCACGGCCACCTTCGCAGCCGCCACGATTGGAATAGATCACCTCAAGAACATGTATATGTACGTGAAGCACAAACGTCGTAACATGTCGTCGTTGTCATTTGTCTATATATATGCAGCCCTGTAGGTGGTGGCGAGAGATCTTCAGCTGATGATGGGTTAGATTGGTTAATTTGTTGGTGCTTTTCTTTCTTGGTCTTCCGCAGAGGAATTCATCATGGAAGAACTGGTACTCTACTCTGCTTCTGCATTTTACGTTCACGAAGTAGTAGTTGTTTTTTTCTTTTAGGCAACTCTGTTGACACTTTCAACTCCGTACGTCAATATCACTCGTTCATGCATGGTATGGTTCGTTCTTTTCAGTTCCGTACGTCAATTTCACTGGAGGCTGTGAAATGGACTCCGTACGTCTGATGTTGTTTTCAGTTCACTCAATTGACAATTGCCTACAGAAAAGACATACCGCTGATGCATGCGCTGTTTGTCGATTTTTATCTCTAATCGAACAAATCCAAGTAGTTCATACGTCTAGATTAGAGCCTTTCTACAGCTTATTAATCTCACGTGCTCAAAATTTATTTCTATACCGCTTGTTTGGTTTGAGGAATTAGATGATGGATGAGCCTTCCGATCCTAACTCCAAATCTAATCTACTTATTTTGGTTCAAGAAATTGGATGAATAATTGAATATAATCCCTCGTAACAGTCTAGCATGAGGGTGATCCTAAGATGAAAGGGCCATACGATCTAAAAACTGGTTATATACTATATACTGCATGAAAGCAGATAGGTAACCTTTTCTCTTTTTACAAACATACTTCTAATTAATTACTGAAACTACTATTAAATTCCTGTGACCGTAAGCAGTACTAATTCTTCTGATTCAAAAGAGCTTGTTGATTCATATACACTCGACCAGCATTACTATTAAGACTAAATTGACTACTTATGTTGTGATTCAATCACGTTTTCAAACTCTAATGCATTGATTTAGCTAGGTGTCCTGAAAGTGTGTGTGACACTTTTTATATGCATGCATTTGTAGCACGTCCATTAAATGTTGTATACGATATCTAATAGATCTAGTACTGAGAGCACTAAGTACGGAAACTTCCTTTTTTGTGAAATGGGGTGAAAGTGCAAGTTAATAGCTCGTTACTATCTTTTCTAGTAAACCCTAAGCTGGCGTTAACATTATCTAATTACCAATAATTACTACAGGATTTTGATCTTGATAATTTTGATGGCGCTGTACAACATATACTTCGATATTTTGTTGAAAAGCAGAGGGACACAAGAGTCATCTACTTTGATGGTTGGCGTGGATTCGGGGCATCTGCCGTTCTTAGGGCTGTGGCAGATGCTCTTATATCAAGGAGAGCCTCTCCAGAATTACACCTTGACAAAGTAATTCACATAGATTGCTCCGCATGGAAAAGCAGAAGGGCGATGCAGAGGGCGATTGCAGTGGAGCTAAAGCTTGATGCTTCAGTAATGGCAGTTTTTGATAAAGAGGATGAGGAGGATGATTTCAATGGAGTGGATGAAGGCTCTAGAGGCGAGATACCAAGTGTCGCAGAAATTATTGATCAGGCCCTTACAGATCGCAGATTTATGATAATTTTTCATAATGGAAGTGGCGATCACATTGGTCTAAGTAGCTTTGGTGTTCCTCCATTTAGTGGCTACTTCATGTTGTGGACCTTTCGAAGGAGGTTTCGAGCAAGAGAACTCTACTCTAAGATGCGAAACAAGGTGAAGAACACTCATGCTTTTTTATGAATCAGAATATGACATAGCAGGAGAAGGAATTTTCTTCCCAGTACTAGAGAGAGAGGCCGCTGCCATAGCTGGTAATTATCCATGCATGCGGGAGATGAAGCCAGAAAAGATTGTGCGTTGTTGCTTGTATGAATTATTTCTACACCTCTGTTTCCCCAAAAACACGGAATACGACTGGGCAGCACGTGCTTCAAGCTACTGGATTTGTGATGGCATCATACAAGGTGATCGGGCATGGGAGATTAGTAATGCACTCCGTCAAGAAATAAAATGGGACCTGAATCCTGATTTATTTCGTAATGTCCGCTGGAGGTTCCTAAATGAATTTTGGTTTGTAAATCGTTCTAGTCATTTTCTGACATTCAAAGATGGACAACATCAGTACCCTTGGATCGCGATCATCTCAGGTGATCTACAAATACAGGATATGCAAGCTATAAATGCAGATGTGTCCTCTTATTTCCTGGCACCTAAGGCTCCCAATGCCCAGTTAGTATTAGCAGATGGCTTGTTTAAACAGTCGACCAACCTCCGTGTGCTACATCTGTCTCGTTGCACCTTCAGCTTTGCATCACCACCGTTCATCTGTTGCCCGAACCTAAGATTCCTTGGGGTGGACCACTGTGAAGACAATATAACTGTTGAAGGAGAGGATCAAAGGAAGTGGGAGTTTCTCCATAGCTTATGGGTATTAGATCTATTTTACACAGACTGGTATCAAGTATTATCCGAAGAGAGGACATATCTTCTTATTAACCTTAGGGAGCTATATATACAAGGAGTCAAGTTCCCTCACACTTGTCTTGTATGGGGCCAACTGCACAACCTACTCAAGCTCCGAATAATCAAGCAACTCATATTGACAGACGTTGACAGCTCAGATGTGGGCAATACAAAGACAGAACTTATTGATTTGCCTGGCAATAAAATCATGAAAGTTCCTCTCTCTCTCAAGTTCTTCAGCTTGGACGGCTATGAACCATTAGACAGGACGTCAGCTGTTGAGCCACGTGCAAAAAATTCGCCCCCTGCTACCGCGGTTATGAAGTATATTGAAATCTGCATGATCTCCTTAGAAGGTTGCACACAATTGGAGAATGTGTTCTTGCGTGGCCTACACAATCTCGTGGAGCTAGATCTCTCTGGAACTGCAATCAAGATACTTGACTTTAAAACTATGGTGGTGGAAGTCCCAGGGCTCAAGCGGCTATTCCTACTGGGTTGTGAGCGCCTTCGTGCAATAATATGGGATAAGAGTGGTTCTCAGATACAGCCTGAACTAGAGTTGTTGTGCGTAGACACAAGAGCTAAAATTGTGTGTCCTCGGCCATCCTTTCACGTGAATAAATCCTTCCGGTTGCATGTGCACGCTATTGTTGCGGATGCGAGGCTTGCTCGGTCCTTGTGGTCTCCAATAGACGATTGTATAAATAAGAATAGCTTTGAGGATGTTTATTTCAATATCCACATCACCTCTTCACCTGTGTATAGTATTGGGGATGTTCAACTTGATGGAACATGCAAGGAGAAGATTGGTCTCGGTGATCGAGTGAGCCCACAACAGCTTGTCCCAGCATACCAGTTCAATGACGTCCTCAACAGGGTTGGTGATGCCTCGATGCATGCTTTCCCACAGCCTTCGACTACAAATTTGGATCGCCATATCGAGATCACTGAAGGGAGCCGCATCATGGAGATCGAAATGATAGGTTAGCTTAATTGTTGGCTCTTCATTTGTCTGACACTCACATCCTTTGCCTAGGTGAATTCTGCACTGCACTTCACAGCCGTGTTTCCTCCATCATGACATGAGAACGATGGATTCTCTTGCTGCTGCTGCATGTGTATGGTTTTTATTCGTGTGTTTCTTCCATTAATTGATCGCCTCTCACTACTTGTTGAGTTGTTGTATAAGGTACGAGCTTATAGTGGCTCTTACCTTCGTGGCCAAGTTGAAACAATAAGCAGACTGGTTTGTGTCTGTCTGCACAAACCTGGCCTGGCCGATTTGTGTGTGTGGCTTGCGGTTCAGTGTTTGTTTGCTATGAATCTGAAACAAACGAGCAACTAGGTGTGCCTGCGTGCATCCACCTGACTGCATGTGTGTGTGTGGCTTGATGAGTGTTTGCTAAGTTTTTAAAAATAATTGAGCAGTAGCTATGTGTGCCTACGTGCATCAACCTGGCTACACGAGTGACTCATGAGAGTGCTTGCTATGTATCTGAACCAAGAGGCAGCTGGTGGTGTGTTTGCATGCGCATCAACCTTGCTGCTTGTCTGTGTGTTGTGCTTGAATTAAGCAGCAGCTATATATATATATGTGTGCTTGAGCTACTTGTGAAGTTTGTGTGTGCGACTTGTTTGTTTGTGTGAATGCATCAATTCGGATGAGATGTTTGCATGCATGCATCTATTTGCACTTGGGAAATAGAGGTTGAAGTACCGCTATGACGAAAGTTATTATCAATGCATCGATATCATGTACAAATATAACTAGCATCAAAAGAATACAATGAAGTTTGTGATTTGCAATGCTATTTCACTGAGCAATTCTAAATTTTGGTGCGTAGATATAACATGGTTTTTTGCATGTTGCTGAACCCGGTGGTATTCTTTGCCTGATAGCTGTTTCCTCTCAACCTATATATACCTAATGTAAGTTGGAATATTTGTTGGATCTCTTTCCTCTTTCATATTTTCATTACATGTATACACGAACATGCCGAAGTTCATCGCTCGTTTATAAAAACTCTGAAAAGTGACCCCAAGGAAAGAACAAATAGTAGAGTATATGATCACTAAGAAGAATTATCTGAAGACAGAAGCATGAACAGGACATATGAAAAAAAAGGGTTCCACCGGTGTTCTAACCCAGGTCGCCAGATTCAAAGTCCAGAGTGCTAACCACTACACTGAGGAACCATTTGACGATAAATTAATTATTGTCCTTTACATTAACTAATGTACTTGATGTTTCATACCAAGGAACCAGACCAACTTAAGACCAAATTGCAACAGACGAACTAACTACACAGAATCCAGATTGCCTTGGATACTTCATGCTTCATGTCAAAGTAACCAGCATGCACAGCTGATAGATTAGCATCAAGAATTCAAGATCATATCTCATCGCGTTCTGTTTCAACAAAAAAAAAATTACAATATGTGTAAAATCCGAATCATTAGGCATCTAGCTAGAGTTAGCGAGGTATAGAGTCCATCCGAGTGGATACAGGTACACAACACCTCTGTGAATATACAATATTGAAGACTGATGTAAAAGTGGTTTCGACTTAAAACTCAAATAGTGGGTGTGCACACAGAGCAATTTTCTAGGCAATATCACATTGCGCAAAATTTCTATGATTTTACAATCTTGAATAGGAAAGAATACAAGTCAAGAGATCAGCTCAGAGAAAAGAAATAGCCTCTCATTAGGTACAAAATTGGCAACTATCTAAACGTTGCATCCGTACTTATTACCTAGCCCGGCAAGCCATGTAAAAGAGTTCACACACACATAATAACTTGCTTACAAATAAGAGTAACAATAACCAGTATCTATTTTATTGTTTCTTGCTTTGGACTATTTTCAGCTATTTTTTCACTCACTTGGGTGTCCTTAGACTCTATGGCAGTGGCCTCAGCTCCCTTCGTTGCGATTTCTCTTTGCATTGTTATTTGCAGTTTCCTCAAAATTAAGATGGAGAACAAGTTAGAAAGTTATTACACAATAATGCACACAAAACGGGTGGCATTTGAATCTTACTGCCGTCAATACTATAAAACTGCAGCAGAAACGTAAACCAAACAAAAATCTGTTTGGGAGTTTCATAACATGGTTCAGCATGTTTCACACCAATCAAACATGGACAAGCCACTGTATTGCTTTTCAAAAGCCAATAGCATGATTGTCAATCTTTGTATCTCAATGTGGTCGGTACAAACAGGGATAATTTAAGGTCCAATTCATGGTTCAGGTTGTGAGATTAATTATAAACTAATAAGTAACAATTTTTCAGAATGCAATACTCATTCCCTAGGCAAGCATTGAGCTATTGACTGTAAATTTGTGTGGCAGAATGTCTTATAGTTTCTTCAAGCTGCTGATTAAGAGCTTGCATCTGCTGAACCATTTGACGAACCTCTCAAAGAATAACTTGCTCTGGTTGTTTCCGCAGCCCTTCCTTCCTAGCTTGAGCCTGAGGAAAAAACAATAATGAAGTTCAAATGCTGTTGCAATTGAACACAATATTGGTCATTGTTTCAAAACAAGGGATTTGATAAACATCAACCGGATGTTTTGTTGGTTGAAATCACCCAAATCTAGAACCATTGGATGTTAGATCCAACGGCCCACATCCGATCTTATGATTTGATCCAACGGCCCGGTGAATTTGGATGTTAGATCCAACGGCCCGGTGAATTTGGATGTTAGATCCAATGGCCCACATCCGATCTTATGATTTGATCCAACGGCCCGGTGAATTTGGATGTTAGATCCAACGGCCCGGTGAATTTGGATGTTAGTTAAGACAAAAACATCCGGATGATACCTATACACTCCCTCAAAACAAATATATGAAGGATGATTGATGATGCCACCATGGATAACCTAACCCTATTTCCACCTGCAAATCATGATCTTCTCAACAAACTAGTTCAAAAGCTGCCCAATATTACATTTATGATTTTGTAGTGAACAATACAATATTACAATTTACAAAGTCATAAAATTGAGATAGTGCTTACAGACATGTGAGGGCTAAGGACTTCATGATTTCTATGTCAAAACTAGGATGCCACTTAGCCCTCGGTGACACCCAAATTCTTCATATTTGGGAAAACATAGTCTTTATTCTCTTCAAAAAAAAAAATCCTTTTCTCTTTCTCTATTTTCTCTATTCCACAGGACCAACACCAGCTCTAATTAACTCCTGCTACCAATATCTAATTCATATGCCAAGAACATTAGATTCCGTTGATTGTAAGTAAAATTGTTGCTAACAATACACGTTCTTTTGGAACATAGCACTTATTCTTTACACAATAGTGCAACATCATAGCCTAGGTGATGGATGCGCTATTACATGAAAAAATTGGCCAGGGACTCCGTCCTCTGGTACCCTGTACATTGATGGATTCATCTTTATTGGTTGTACTACTGATTGCATCTTCTAATAGGTTAGCTTAATTATTGACTCTTGATTTTGTTAGAATCACTAAGACCTAAGTCATCATCTAGCCTAAGTCATGATCACAAATAATGCGGAAATCAAACATTAGAACTTACCCGGATTAGTGGATGAAGCCATTAGGATTGCTCAGATGGTGATGGTGATGGTCTGCACTGTCCCTTGAACAGCCCTTCGAGGTTCCTCCAGCGCAAGTAAGGATCGGTAGATGGATTAGGGTTTTGGAAGGATGGAACTCGTACATAGATCGTCACCCATGAACGTGCTCACCTCTTCCCTTTTATTCTAGCACTGAGGAACTCGGGGGCGTGCTCCATATATGGAAAGCGCCTCCGATCATGGCGCGTGGTTTATTAGGAAAGTTTGTTTTAGGAAAGTAATTGGTTGTGCGGGATTTGGGTGGTAACATTCCATATCACAGCCGAGATCAACCAACGTTCTCCCACTTGATCGAAGGCTATCATAATGTATTCATTCTTAGTAAAACAGTAGTCCAAAGTAATGTGTTTTCAACAGCAAATGAAAACGCTATTGAAACATCAGTACCTATAGTCCACCATAATACCTCGATAGAATACTAGCTTAGTCATAACGGGTGTTGATTGATTTTAATGCCCCTATATCCAGGATCATAATCAAAGGTCCTCCAATAAACCCATGCCAGCAATATGTTCTTTAAATAAGTTAGGAGGTAAACCTTTAGTGAGCGGATCCGCGAGCATTGACTTAGTACTGATATGCTCAATTTTAATAGTTTGATCCTGGATTCTATCTTTCACAACATGGTATTTAATGTCAATGTATTTGGCAGCACCATTTGACTTGTTGTTACTCGAATAGAAAACTGCGGCTTTGTTATCGCAGTATATGGTGAGTGGTTTTGTTATGCTGTTTACCTCTCTTAGTCCCGGGATAAAGTTTTTTAAGCCATACGGCCTGCCTAGTTGCTTCATAACATGCTACAAATTCTACCTGCATTGTCGACGATGCAGTTAGAGATTGTTTGGAGCTTTTCCACGAAATCGCTCCTCCAGCTAGGGTGAAAATGTGGCTTGATGTGGATTTCTTAGTGTCTACACACCCTGCAAAATCAGCGTCTGAATAACCCAAAACTTCAAGGTTATCAGACTTTCTATATGTTAGCATGTAGTGCTTAGTGCCCTGCAAATAACGCAGGACCTTTTTTTTAACAAACCTTCCAAATGGTCTAGACACAGGTTAGATGAAATCGCCAAGCATCCCGGTAATCTAATGCCAAGTCTCGACGCTGCAGATTTTCGATATTAAGCTTCCGACAGCCGAAGCATAAGGAATTGTCTTCATTTGATCTGACTCTAATTGATTTCTCGGGCTTTGAAATAATCCAAATTTATCGCCCTTAACTATTGAAGTAGGCGTGGCAGAGCACTTACTCATGTTATATCTTTCAAGTACTCTGTCAATGTATGACTTTTGAGATAATCCTAGTACTCCTTTAGACCTATCTCGGTGAATTTCAATGCCTAAAACAAAATAGGCTTCACCGAGATCCTTCATATCAAAATTAGAGGATAAAAAAATCCTTAGTCTCATGCAGCATAATTTTATCACTGCTTGCTAATAATATATCATCAACATAGAGTACTAGGAGAATGAATTTTCCACCCTTACTCTTGATATATATACAGTTATCCACCTCATTTTCCTTAAATCCAAAGTTTCTAATTATTTTATCGAATTTAAAGTACCATTGTCTAGACGCTTGTTTAAGTCCATAGATGGATTTCTTAAGTCTGCACCCCATATGTTCTTTTCTTAATGAGACGTTCCATTCTCCTCCTCGAAATGTGGTACAAGCGTCAATGCCACAATTTCGATGAACTCTCATAAATATTTTACTTTTGGTGAAACCAATAGAGTTAGCAACATACTTAATTCTCCCCAAATAATTTATAAAAGTGTAAGCAAATTACCCTTTTATAATGGGAACATAAATTACATTATTAGGATGGAGGATGAAAACATAACTTAGTACTGATGGAAAACTTCCAACAGCTCTAACATTAGCCTCCTATTCATTTTCTAAGGCTTCGCTTTAAAACTTTCATAGTCTTGAGGTAATGTTGGCAGCATAAATACAATCTTCTATTTTAGTATTTAGCTAAATTTTTTATGAATGCACACATTCATGACACAATCATAATTCACTTCTCATTATTCATTCTTCATTATTGTTGTTACATTCTTTATGAATGACGTAATGAAGTGAATTAAAAGGGCTCCAATAATTTTTCATGTCCTAACTCATTAACTTTAAGCACTTTTATGAACAGTATACTGGCAATAATTTTTGAGGAGCTTCATAATGCTTTTCCATTATTGCCATATAGTCATAATTTAACTGGAGAATTGCTCCCCAGATCCTAAATTTTATGATCAAAAGGGACATTTGCTTAAATTGCTCCACTAGTCATCAGAATATTGAATTCTTGTCAATGTCTAAGTAGATGCTTCTTCTAATAGGAGCCAATCACCAACATTATGTTTGTGTGCGTAATCAATAACCTCAAGAATAATATGCTAATAAATTACTCTATTTCTTATTAGGGTACTAGAAACAGTCGAAGAACTTATGGCTGAATTGATAATAGGGATATAATATTGATTATTATTTAATATCCACAAAAATGTGAATGATTGTCTGTCATGAAATTAACCCGACACTGATCAGGTTAATAACATGCTAATGACAAAACTTAATAATTCTAATTCGCTTCACCATTGGGCAAAAACGAAGAAGAATTTAACATGAGGAAAGAATCAGCAATCCATCTTTGCATCACATTTGGTAGAAAACGAAGAATAACTGGATTCACTAATGGGTATGGCAAATGATCACAAACAAAGCTAGTCAGTTTGTAATCATGAGCCATAAACGTAATTCTTAAATCAACATGAAATCTCTAACCAAAACTTCTCGTTGGTTCCATTTTGATTAGAAAAGCTATGGGAATGACACATGACTATAATCAACTTTGGTCAGAATATAACCATGTGTCACAACATAAGCCCAAAACATAACCATAGTTCCAAATTGTATTACTTTTGGGTACATAACGGAAAAGAACTTAATCTATGGGAATGGTACATAATTGCAAACAACTTTGGTCAGAATGCAATTATGGCCACAATCATAATCCCAAAAACTTCATTAAATCTCTAACTAAGACTTCTCGTTGGTTCCATCTTAATTAGAGATATCTTAATTATAGTGTAGTCTTTATCATATAAATGCTTGAAAAGATTCAATAAATTAATTAATATGAAAATTAATTAAATGTCACATGACCCATAAAAGATGTTGGTCAGTATATAGTCATGAAGCATTTAACTAATCATAATCACATTGTCTCAAAGTAGAATACATTAATAAGAGACAAAATTAATCACATGATCAAAATTACTGAGCATTAAACATCAAGTACTAAATTGCGGAAGCGTAAACAATTAACAATTAATGAGCAGTAAATTAAATGCTAAATTAAAAATAAGAGGAAAACTTAAGCTCAGTATTCAGGGCATAAGAAATTGTAACATATATGGAAACATAAACAATTCAGGCAGAAACATAGTACTTAACTAATCCCATCTTAGCTTATTCCCGAAATACACTAAAGAGTTATTTGTGGCCTATCTGAGAAAAAAAATCCAAAAATCACCTTAAAACTTATGTCCAAAGATGTGCTCATTAATAATGCATGGCTGAATAAAATATAATCAGTAAATATTGAAAAATAAATGTCTTGCATGAAAATTACCCCTACAATAGTCCGATTAATATTCATGCTAATGACAAGAACAAACTTAAAGTTCTATTTCGCATCACCATTGGGCAGAAATGAAAAGAACTAAATTATCTTATGGGTGACACATGTTCATAAACAACGTTGGTCAGTATATGATCATGGTCATAATATAATCCCAATTTTAAACATTAAACAATAATCTTTAATTAAAATTTCCCGTTTGTTCCATTTTAATCAGAGATAATGCTCATAAATAATCATCATGTAAAAATTAATTGTCACATCAATTAATTAGCCAACAAAATTAATCATAAATGCCCAGGAAATAAAACAGTACTTATTGCAGTAATTAAATGACTGAATGAAATAAATTGAAATGGGCTAAGATAATTAAATCTCTTATCGCTGACTCAAAACCACGCAGCCTAAGATCGGCGGTGAAGATCAACAAGATCGGCCGAAAGCGAAGCCCAAAAAAGTCGCTCATGGCCCAGCCCATCTCCTCGGCCCATGGAAAATGAAGTCCAACCATCAGCTGGCCCGCACGCAGAAGATCTCGGCCGCTAATCGCGATGGACGGCTGAGATCGCGTGTGACTGGAACAAAACAGCAATGGGGAAAAAACCCTAACCCCATTCGGCTTCTCGTCCCAAAATAAAACCGCGAGAGATGTGGCGACACGAGCGGTGAACTCGATTCGAAGCAGTGGCGACGGCGCATGCGCGGTGAACTGAGACACGGAGCATGCCGGCGAAGTGATGACGGCGCAAGGGCACGTGTGCAGCCCCAGCGAGGAGGGCCATGGCCACCGATCATGCGCGGGCAAGGCTCAGGCCCGCGCGGCGATAGGGAGCAGAGGCGAGGCGGCCGGGCAGCCGTCGGCGGCCGAGTGAGGTAAGCATCAAAAACCCCTTTAGGCCTTTAGGATTTGCTTGATTTGGGGACAAAACTGAATATTAGGGTTCTTAGGGTTTGGGATTTTGGGAATTTGAGTTCAAATCCGAAGGGGATTAGGAGATTAGGGTTTGGATTTGATGGGGATTTCGGGGCTAGGGTTCGGTTTTGGCTCTTATCCTCTCCTTCTTCATGCTAAACCGAGAAAGACAACCTCTAAACCGACTAAAACAAGACCAAATTCGAACCAAAATAGACATTGAACTGTCTAATCCGAAGCTAATCAACTCCAATCCGACAAGAACATGGTAAAACCGAGACTAAACCGGGCTAATTGGAACATGATTAGGCTAGTGTGCTCTGATACCAAGTGTTAGAATCACTAAGACCTAAGTCATCATCTAGCCTAAGTCATGATCACAAATAATGCGGAAATCAAACATTAGAACTTACCCGGATTAGAGGATGAAGCCATTAGGATTGCTCGGTTGGTGATGGTGATGGTCTGCACTCACTACTACAAAACAGGACATAGGTGATGCCCTATTTGTGGCGGTTCTTTTGGAACCGTCACAAATACATGTATTAGTGGCGGTTCTATATGAAAATTGGCGGGAGGATCATTTGTGACGGTTTCATCCAAAAACCGCCACAGATAATACATTATCTGTGACGGTTTTTATTTGAAACCGCCACTGATAACGTTGGGACTATTTGTGGCGGTTGGTAGATGGAACCGTCACAGATAATAAATTATCTGTGGCGGTTTGGTTTTAGAACCGCCACTAATATAATTATCTGTGGCGGTTTGAATTTAAAACCGCCACAAATAATGATTTGTATATATACCCCTGTATACCGGTTATCTTCATCATCGTCATTGGTCATCTTCCTCCATTGTTGTTCGACTAGAAAAGTTAGCTTTTTGATTTCAGATTTTGTTTGGCCAAGATCTTGTGCTTCTACTTCCTAGAATTGTTCCAAGGTGTGTAAAATATGTCTCCTCTCTTCATTTGTACTATAAATTGCCATTAAAGGTTTATTCCTAGCTTAATTAAGGTTTAGATGCAAGGTCTACATTTAGTTTGTTTTTATTTACCTAGCAATTTGTAGATGATGAATTTATTACCTTGCTGTATTAGATTAAGTTGTCTACCTTGTTTAGATGATGAATTTTTTGTCAAGCATATATCAAAGTTATGTATTTACGATTATTGGATATTAATGAAAAATAAATTATAGTTAATACGATAGATGGGTGATCATGAAGTTAATTGCCTTGCATTTTGAGATGAGGAATTTATTATGTTGCTCTTCGAAGGATATGTATAAAAATTACGTAGTTAATATTTTTCTTAGTTACCATTAATTTTTTTGTTAGCGTGCATATACATCCAATTTATGTTAGTGAATTTTAGTGAAGCATATAAACCCAATTTATGTAATTAAGATATGAGGAATTAGGTATTGTTAGTGAATTTTTATGAAGCATATAAACCCAATTTATGTAATTAAGATTGTTGGATGTGAATGATAAATAAATTTTAGTTAATATGGTAGTTGGGTGATCATGAAATTTTGAGGTGAGGAATTTATTATGTTGATCTTCCGGAGGATATATATAATTTTTGGTTACATATGAGTATATATTAAAAATAATTAATTAAGTTTGCAACATTTACTTAGTATTAATGTTGTCCCGTTAGTGGATATTGTTGAATATTCGAATAACAATTTATTTAATTAAGATTTTTGGATATTAATAAATTGCTTAAATTAATGAACTGTAGATGGACCGGAGATGGATGTACGATGCGAACCGTTGCGACCAAGAATATATCGACGGTGTATCTGTTTTCTAAGGCGTAGAGGAGAATAATTTTGCAAAAGAAGACGGAGTACATACACCGTCCATGCATTGATTGCAAGAATGAGAAGATGTTTTTGAACAAAAACCATATCCATTTGCACTTGATCCGGAGGGGTTTTGTACCTAGCTATACAAGTTGGACAAGGCACGGTGAAGAGGAGATCATACTTCAACGTGATAACGTCGACAACGACGGAGCCGGCAATGTGGCAGCTGACATCAGTTATGGATCCGATGAGGATAGGTTGGTCGTCGATGACGACAATAGTCTGGCTCAAATGTTGCGCGATGCAGAAGAGAACTACACTAGTCAAAGAGAGTTTAATCAATTCAAGGGTTTGATGGAGGATTCGGAGAAACCTTTGTTCCCGGGTTGTAAGGAGGAATACACAAAGTTGCACACGGTGCTCGCCGCTGAAATTGAAGGCAACCAATGGTTGGTCCGACAAGAGTTTCACAGCGTTGTTACATCTCTTAGCGGACATATCGCTCGAGGGAAAGCGTGTTGCCTAAAACCACGATCTAGCTAAGAAGGTTGTATGTCCCTTGGGATTGGAAGTAGAAAGAATACATGCTTGTCCAAACGATCAGATACTCTATCGCAAAGACTATGAGACATTCATGTATGTCCGTGTGCGGCGTCACGATACAAGCGTAAGGGGCGATGACAATGGGCTATCGAGGTGAAGAAAGGAGCTCCGCAAAAGTGGTGTGGTATTTGCGGTAATACCTCGCTTGAAGCGTTTATTTGGAAACAAAAAGCACGCCAAATTGATGCGATGGCACTCGAAGACCGTAAGAGGATGGAAAATCGAGACACCCTACCGATTCTCGCCCAATGGAGAACCATCGATAGACTCTTCAGGAGAACTTCGAAATGGGCGAGGAATGTAAGGTTTGGCTTGAGTACGGATGGAATGAATCCTTTCGGTAACATGAGCAGCATTCATAGCACTTGGCCCGTGACTCTGTGTATATACAACTAGGGATGAAAACGGAACGGAAACGGTCGGTAAATAGCTGTTCCGTTTCCATTTTCATATTTTTTACCGGTAACGGAAACGAAATCGGAAACCCCGGAAACGGAAACGAAAACGGATAGTGACGGAAACGGAAGCGGAACGGAACGGAGCGGATACGGAAACGGAAACGAAAATTTCACAAGAATATAGTACATGATCTATGCAAAGTTCTAAACATAATAACATGTTTCTTTTGACATAGCAAAACTTTTTCTTTTCATAAAGGTGCGGATACACAGTCAGAAAACAAAGAACTGTTCACAAATTTGCATTCTGGGGTATGCAGCTATCCAATCAAATTCATCTGGTGAGTTTTGCCTGCACCCTCAAGCTGCCCGACCCCATGTACTACATCGGCTAGGCCTAGGCGAGCCGCCGATGATTGCTTGCTCTCCATCGATCCATCCAGTCATCCACGTGCATTAGTACTTCCTCAGTTCCTTGACTGCGCCTTGCCGCTTGGGCCTTTCGGTTCGGACGGCTAGAAAGGCAATGGGCTTTAGGCAGCATAGCGCTCAGGCCATTAGGCAGCATAGCGCTCAGGCAATGGGCTTTAGGCAGCATAGCGCTCAGGCCATTCGGAAATTCCGAACAAGGATATACGGAATTTCCGCCCGCTTCGCTTCCGTCGGAATCGACTCTCCGCTTCCGCTTCGCTTCGAAAAAAAATTCCGCTTCCGTTTCCGTTCGACATTTTCCGCTTCCGCTTCGAAAAACAGCTTCGCTTCGTTTTCCTTCGAACGGTCGGAAAGTTTCCGTTCCGTTTTCACCCCTATATACAACCTTCCACCCTGGTTGTGTATGAAGCGAAAGTACATTATGATGTCCTTGCTTATCCAAGGGCCGAGACAACCTGGTAACGATATTGATGTATACCTACAACCATTGGTGGAAGATCTTGTGATATTGTGGAACGAAGGTGTACAGGTATGGGACGAGTACAAACAAGAGTACTTCACTCTCACGCCGCATTGTTGTTTTGCACCATCAATGATTTTCTTGCGCTTGGTAACCTGTCGCCGCACTATAAAGGAGCGAAAGCATGCCCCCAGTGCATGGATGAAACCGCTAGTGTGTGGCTCAACAACTCGAGGAAAACAGTGTAACATGCGTCACCGGAGGTTCCTTCGCAGAATCATCCGTACCGCAATATGAAGAAACAATTCGACGGGACAAAGGAGGACGGTTTAGCTCCAAGGCGTCTTCGTGGGGAAGAGGTGTATGATATGGTTAGGGATCTTAATGTTGTACTTTAAAAGGGAGTACTGGTAATACATCGCGGTCCCATACTGAGAAGACCACGTGGAAGAAGAGATCCATCTTTTGGGACTTACCCTACTGGAAGGACTTGGAAGTTCGACACTGCATCGACGTCATGCATGTAGAGAAGAATGTATGTGACAGCGTGGTTGGTCTTTCTTGAATATTCCTAGCAAAACAAAGGATGGATAAAGGCACGAAGGGATCTGGAAGACATGAAGATCAGAGCCGAGCTACATCCTCAAGACACTGGGAAAGGCCGGCTTTACCTTCCCCCAGCTTGCTACACTTTGAGTAAGAAAGAGAAAACAGAACTCTGCAAGTGCCTGCATGGTGTGAAAGTTCCGTCCGGTTACTCCGCAAACATCAAGAAACTGGTATCGATGAAAGATTTGAAGTTAACTGGCATGAAGTCTCATGATTGTCATGTGATGATGACACAAATGCTCCCTGTTGCAATTAGAGGTATTTTGCCTGACAAGGTCCGAGAGGCAATCACGAGGTTGTGTTCCTTCTTCAACACGATTTCACAGAAGGTCATCGATCCGCTGGACTTTATGAACTTCAGCCGATGTGGTAAAGACTCGTGCTACCGGAGATGTATTTTTCCCCATCATTTTTGATATCATGGTTCATCTCATTGTTCACCTTGTCAATGAGATAAATATTTCTTGACCCGTATTCCTACATCGATGTACCCATTTGAAAGGTATATGGGTGTTCAAGAAATATGTACGAATCGATCTCGTACGGAAGGCTCCATTGTAGAAGGTTATGCAACCGAGGAGGTTATTGAGTTCGTGGTCGATTACATGGAGGAGGTCGAACGGTAGGAGTGCTCAGATCTCGCCATGAGGGTAGGCTAGGTGGGAAAGGTGTAATAGGAAAGAAATCTACAAATTCTTACGATAATATTTTGTTCGAACAAGCCCATTTCACAAGATTGCAACAATCGGCTTGAGGTGTACCGTATATGGACATACACAAGGGTAAGCTAAGGAGGGAAAACCGAGGAAAGTCAGAGCTTTGGATAACAAAAGAGCACAATCGTTTATTCAGTCATTGGTTCAGGGAGCACATGTCTGGTGAAGAAACGAGTGTTACATTGAGGTGGTTGGCAAAAGGGCCTTCAGGTACAATCACGACATGGCAAGGATATGACATCAATGGATATACATTTTACACGAGAGCTCAGGATAGCAAGAGCACTTACCAAAATAGTGGTGTCCGTATAGACGCCTACGACAACACAGGCAGTACGAAGAGCTAGCATCTACTACGGGTTCATAGAGGAGATTTGGGAGCTGGACTACTGCATTTTGAAGATCACGGTGTTTCGATGTCATTGGGTACGACTCCCGAATGGTGTCAAGGTGGACAAGTACGGCTTTACTACTGTGGACATCGAACATGTCGGATACAGAGACGAACCATTCGTACTTGCGAATCAAGTAGCACAAGTATTCTACATAATCGACCCGGCAGATAAGAAGCGCCATGTAGTTCTGCAAGGAAAAAGAAGGATCGTTGGAGTTGAGAATGTCGTGGATGAGGAAGAGTACAACCAGTTTGATGAGTTGCCTCCTTTCGCAGGCGACAGCATCAGGCCCGAGGAAGAAATCACTCAAGAAGTTACCTATCATCGCGATGATCACAACGAAGGCCAAATTGTGAAAGAAAATAATTAGCTAGGAGTAATGGCAACATGTCGCCATTTATATGAAGTAACGGAAATGTGATGTAAGAAATGTATATTTATGTGGAATTAATAGGAAATAAATATGCATGATTTTGATACTTGAACTCTTACGAAAAGGTTTAGAAAATATGAGTCCTTTCGATTACATGCTACAATGTGTTGAATTGGATTTCGATAATTTTTGTCGAGTATAAATATTATTGAGAATGGTCTATTTGCATATTTTATAAACTTGTTCATGCCACACATATCCGAGCTTGCTCATGTCCTAGAGAATGATAATATAGGTAGTTGTAAGGGGACAATAAGTTATATAGGATTTCCTACTTTCTCACGATTGAGTTGTAGTGTACAAAGTATCTACATAGTGCTGAACTCATGATATTTGTGGTGAAGTTTTCATAAATAAAGATCAATGTCGAAATATTGTATGGCGTAAATGGCCCCAATGGATAATTGGATAATCTGCTGTAGTAGATCAGTATTATATCTGTGACGGTTATTGTTCTTAACCGCCACAGATAACGTTTATCTGTGATTTTGTTATTGTTCTTAACCGCCACGATACACCTCTACATATACCGAGCCCCGCGCTTCTCGCACTTCGAAATTTCGCTTCTCCTCCTCGTGCTCTAGCTCGCAGCTGCACAGGCAGCGCCGCGACGGCCACCGCCACTCCAGCGCCCTCCCCACGGGCCTGCCTCCGAGGACGCTGGGCCGTCCTGCGCCCTCCCCACCGGTGCCGTCCCCAACCTCGACTTCGCGCCGTCCTCGACCTCGTCGTCTTGCCGACGCCGCCGCCACTCCAAGCTCCACGCGCGTTGGAGGATCCCAACCCCGGCCCGCCGCCATTCCAAGCCGCTGTCCCCGACCTCGACTTCGCGCCGTCCAGACGTCGCCGCCGCCACTCCAAGCCGCCGTCCCCCCATCGGTTAGTGCACTCTTTTGGCAAGTTGATGAATTGCATGGAACAATAAATAGTTTGCCCTTCAATGTTCTATTGTCATCTATCATTTAATCCCCTACAGGTTGTTTGTGGATTCTAATTTGTATGCAGGTATGCAACTCATCTTCAAAAAGATTAGGTTTTATCTTGGTATGGAATCAGTATGCAATTTCTGCATTTGAGGGGATAAATTGTTCCTGTGATATACTAGTATCTCTTTTTTGTGAATTTATGCTTGTGTATGGGGATCAATTTATCTTGGTTTTGCTTCGTCTCTTTTGGTTGTGAATTAAGTACTGTCATATATATGCTTAAAAGGGATAAGTATTGTCTTGTTAGTGACATAAATCTTGTCTGATATGTAACGGAGAATAAGAGATCAGCTAGTTGAGAGGATTATGTACTGGTTGTTAGGTTGCATCATTGTGTAGTTGTGGAAGAATTTGTTAAAGAATCAATGGTTTAATTAGTGATGGCTTTTACTTGGCATGCTTTTACTGGCTGAGATTGGTATTCTCTCCTACATCATTTTTATATAAATTAACACTAGTTGAGTATATGAAAATATGACATCTCTTCACTGTAATTAATTGTCTTTGTAATTGTACTTGTCTTTTCTTGTTCCTGAATACTATAGAAAAATAGTAAGCAAATACGTGGGTGATACTCTGTGATGAACCTGGGTACTACAATGATCAAAACCTTTATTTATGTGGTTTAGGCCTTGAACTATAGACTTAAATGCTTGAAAGAATTGCTTACATAGCTGCCCAGATTATACCTGTTTGATATCCTGTTATTGATCGGTTCATTTCACAAGATACTACTCATTTGACTAGCTTCGGTTGCTCGTATTTTAGTCATTGAAAGGATTAACTCGATATCTTGAATATTTTGAAAGTGTTGGTGATAGTAGTCGATAACCATATAGAACTGATTGGTTTTGATATATTATTGCTGATCCGGGAGTTCTGCTCTGTTAGCAAGACTTATTGATTATAATCTGAGCAAAGGTATATATCTAGACAGTAGAATTCTTTAGTGTGCATTTTAAGGTGGTAAGAGTTCAAGGCCTATTTCATTGAATAAAGTGTTAGCCCATTTGTGATTGTGGTGAAGATCCTTATCTTCATTCATACCCAAATCTGAGAGCACATTAAATTAATTCTCTCTTTGAGATATAAGGCATATTTCATATTAATGGATGACTTCAAATTGCTAAGTTCTATCTTATCTATGTCACTTACTATTTTTATCCATCTTGTGAATGAATGCTCTTGGATTGAGTTGCTGTTTCTGGAACTAGAATAGCTAGCACCTGAATTGAGTGCCTGATTATTATAGTCTTGAAGTAGATTGGGTACACCAGTCAGTTCTTTTGGCTTGGGGACCTTACTTGTGGGGCAACCCGACATCTGAATTTTCCATGAATGCATTATACTACTGCTGCTATTTTTGTCAATCTTGTGAATGAATGAATGGCTTCACTTACAATGAATGAACTTAGCTTTACATTTGTGTCCTTCAAAGTCAATGCTTGCCTTTGATGAATTCTTGGGATGCTTTTATCGAGTCAATGCTGGTTTAGTTTGTTTATACTGGTTTCGTTTGGTTACTTGATATTGGCCACATTTCTGTGAATGCAAAGGGCCACCGTTTTTTTTGGCTTGGGGACCTTGCTTGTGGGGCTTAGTGTTCAATGATGATTTAGGGACTGAAATAGACTATTTGTGACAACAAAACTTGACGATTTATTACAGCTTGATTGATTAGTTCAATTGTCATCTTTTCAGATATGCTAGTTTAGACACCTTGTGCTTCTTGTTGTTTATCATCTCCTTGCGGTTGTTAATATATCTTGGTTTCGCCCAAGAAGCTTATTAGATATTTTACATCTGTGCATACCAAATATACAATTGATTTGCTTTAAACTGTCAAGTAGTAAAATTGCAATAGAGGTAAGGTTGTCACAAATCAGTCTATTGCTCGTTCCCCGTGGCGAGGAGGGCCTTTAGGCAACCCGACATCTGAGAACACTCTAAATTTAAAACAACTTGAGCTAGATGCTACTTGATTTGTTAATGATCATGCCATTGTTGATATCTCTCGATTATGCGCTATTTTGATCATTCTGCTTCATGGTTAATTTTGATCATTCTGCTTCATATCTCCTCTCTTGAGCTCACCAAGAAAGGGCCCAGGCCCAAGCCTTAGACCTGGCCACACCTTCTTGAGCTAATCTATAACTCCTCGCCTTAGTCTTTTATCGAGATAGTTGATATCATTCCTGTGAACAATTCACTTAGTCTTGTAAAACCAAGTGTGACAAACTCATAAAGCAAGCATGCAAGAACAGTTTAACAAATAACTCTAAGGACTTTAAGGATATAATATAGTCCTCAGTTAGTACATCTTCTATCTTATTCCAGCAAGCAATTGTTAGTTTGTCCTGTTCAGTTAGTACATATTTTCTTTCCCTCTCTGAAATATCTCCCTTTCTATTGAGTAGTTCTAATGGAGCCCGATAATGAGCCTGTAATGGAGGAGAGCCCGAGCAGGTACCTTACCCTCCCCCCAACCACCGAAGGTGCCGAGGCCTCCACCGCTGTTGCAGATGCTGCTCCTGTTGCAAGACGCCGAGGACGAGGGAAAACTAAGAAGCTCAAGGCGGTACACCATCTCGGAGGTCTCAGATATCGGGGCCCTGTTGTAATCAAAAAGGCAACAAAGAAAATACAGTCAACATGCGGGTACATCGTAGGGAGAAAGTGCCAATCACCTATTCGGATTGGCATAAAGTGCCCCGAGCCACCAAAGAGGATCTGTGGATGAGCTCAAAGGAACCTTCGAATTTCAAGGAGTTGAAGAACTCGTGCCGCGATGCATTGATGACCATGGATGCATCGTGGAGAAACTTCAAGGTGAGGCTGAACGTAAATTACGTGAAGCAAAACCGGTCACCGTCGGAGACTACCCAAGATTACAACCATCTTGGGATGAGTTCGTGGCGATGAAGCAATCGAAGCGAGAAGGAAGTCCAAAGGAGGACCACCTTAGCATCGCAAGAAGGAATACTCACCCCCACGGACTTGGCACGAGTGGGTACACGGATAAAATTGCTCAATGGGAGAGGCAGAATTACAAGCGATCCAACAGATCGGGCGAAGTCCCTTGGTCGGACTACGGGACGAGTGAAGCACTACGTGCTAGCGAGGGCGATCTCTTGTTCATCGAGTTTATCATTCAAGAGCAATAAGACGAAGCAATGATGCAAAGAGTTCATCGCTTTATGCCCGTCCACCCAAGGATCCTTCCACCCAAACAGGAGAAAGACGAGCTAACAATGCCCTAGAAACAAAGAGCACCCCTGCCGAACACGAGGCGTCGGGGTCAAGGTTCCATGGAAGATGGGATTCCCTCAAAGACGAAGACTCTTATAGGAGTCTCAAGAGAGCTAAAGAAGAGCGGCCGAGCAGAAATGGAAAGTATGAAGGAAAGGGTTCTGCGAGAATTACAACCCACCATTCAAGAACAAGTTCAACGACAAGTACAAGCGACCTTGAGCCGATGCAGTCAAAACGCTCTCTCCGGCCCTACATGTGTCGTCGCAGCGAGCTTGCGTCCACGCCATTAGTACAAGCGACCTAAACCATTATCCTGTGGATGACATACAGACACCACACCTGTCGACCAACGTGCCGTGATGAACATCTTTCTACATCGCCACAGGGTAGCTTATCCGTGCCAACAAGGGGTGTCTGCACAATGCCCCGATAGCGCTAGGTTATGCAAAGGTCCGTGGACACGGACTTACGCTTTGTCGATATCAGCTAGAAAACCCGCCAATGACGAGATAACAACTCTAGGAAGTGCCGTCCACTCATTCATCCAGTGGCGCAAGCGTGACATCGTCTTGGACCATCCAGTGGTAGCCTCTCCTGACATCGTCTTGGACCATGCAAGATGCGACCTCTCTGCAAGGTAATCCGCGATCCGCTACCAAAGACTCGAGAGTGAAACGGTGAAGAAGCAAGATGAGGTACCAAAGAAATCCATTGAGGACCCCATAAAGATGGCCACTGTTAGTACTCCAACGCAGAAACCTGTAACACCTGGTACTTCAAAGGACAAACCTACAACCCCTGATCCCAAAAAATGGCACATTAGACAGGCTGTACCAGACGCCTAGATCGGGGAAGCCAGGACCGAGTATGATGTCGTGCGTGAAAAAAGTAAGGGCAAGGGGAAGTCTGATGAACAAGATAATCAACCAAGATTGAAATTCGAGGTAGGGAAGCCCTTAGTCACCGATTCGAAGTTAAACAGTCTAACACCCATGATGCAGCGATTACATGCATGGTACATGGAGCGATCCAACCAAGACATACTCCCGAAGGTGATCACTGCAGTTTTCCGTGAGGAACATTTTCACCACGAGGGCTTTGGCTACTTCTTAATAGAATTTGATAACTTGCACAACTTGTTCTATCACGACGCCCTCGACATATGTTTTTTGAGATGTTGGACACTGTAAGTGTCTAATATATCAATCTTGGTCTACATTCACGTAATACCGATAAATGTCATGTCTAACTATTTCGTTATATAGATACGAGATGAAGGAACTACGAAGAACCAAGGGGCCAGTGGGATTCCTCGACCCGGGAACGGTTTGCCAAGAAGAAATCGAGAGAGTACCAAAGGAGTTCGAGGAGTACGTCTATAAAGCTTTGCTTAAACTACAAGACAAGTAGTTTATACTTGTACCATACAATTTTCGGTAAGTTCCTCACTAGCTAGTTAAATAACTCGTTGATTTCGTTATTTACTCTGACGTAAGGACTAATGGCTATGGCATCCATATTCCATCGATTCTCGTAGTAATTCATCCGCATAAGAGCAAGATGTCGATCATGGATCCACCGGATAAACCTAAAGCGAGACTATGAAGTGATGACACGCTTAATAAATGAGGCGCTCAAAAGATATTGTCAAGAGCACGAGACACCGCCCATACAAAAATCCTTACAATCCGTACTAACTTTCCTAAGACGCACGCAAGGAATATTCTTATATCGTATTTCATAGTAAATAGCTCCTTCGACGACATCTTAGCTCATTCGATTTTCGCAGTGTCACAAGCAGACGCAAGGAACAAATTTATGTGGGTACTTCGTGTGCCAGTACATGCGCGAAATCTTAGGTTGCACAATAAAAGACAATGACGTGGAGGTCAGTCATGCAGACATGACACATCGATTCGCGCCACTCAATTTCTATATACTCTCTTAATTCTGTTTTTCATACTTACAACGCCTCAAGTCGTTTCTCTGAGGATCGCTTGCTTCAAATCCAAGCCATTCAGGGCCAGCTCGCCTACTTCATCATGAAGGAAATACTCAACAAAAACGGCGAGTTTTATGATGAAGACAACAACGATCCACTCCTCCATACTCATTTCTCACATCACGTGTCTCCAACCTCCGAAGACCCGTAGGCTTCTAGTTGCGGCTTTTGTTACTTCAATTTTTTTTCATTACAAAGTGTAAATAACTCTTTGTTCCTTTTCTTTAATTCTTGAAATGACTTACTTGAGGCAATGATCCTTACTTTTCTTCTTTCTTCTTTGTGAATTTACATGGGATTACCTACTTTTCCTCAAATTTGTGAGCATGTTGTCATGGTTCTTTATACTATCTATCTGGACTTTATGGTACGTGTCATGGTTTACTGATTTGGATGTATGAAAAATGATGCAAACTTGTAGTATGAGTATGGTTTAATTATTTTGATTTCTGCTATGCGTTATGTGGCATGTCTTGTATTTTGGTTAATAATCCAAGAGACATTGTGGAATTTTGTGGCATGAGGAAAATATGAACATAGCTAAGGAAGAAGGCTTGGAGAACAAATTCAAGTTGACAACTACAATTGGAACTACAAACATGCACTTGTTTGACTCAGATGGTAAAATTCGAAAGTATGACACTACGGAGGAAAGTAAGTATCTAGCATCTACCTATTTTGTTGCTACAGACCCTGCTTGGCATCTGGTCGCTAAAATTATGTTGCTATGATTATTTCCTCTCAATGTCAATTGGTACCTTGACTCTGGAGAAGATACAGGAGCTCAATGCAGAGCAGAAGAAATTAGAGAATGATGTTGAGGAAGTGAGGAAAACACCACCAAAAACATTTTGGATGAGAGACCTTGACGCTTTTGAGAAGGAACTGGATGTAAGTAGTGCTGCTCTCTGATGTTTCAATTAATGTTTTGTGTTTCCATTAATGCTTTTTGTTTCACTTGTCACTCATCGATTTTGATGCAGGTGCTTGAAGATTATGGAGCTGCAATTGCGAAACTAGCAGCACAAAAGAAGAAACCAGCTAAGAAGGTTGGATCCTTAAGCAAACCTCTTAATTTTGCGTGTCATAACTTATCTACGGCTTTTGTTGAGAGCAGTGGTCAGTAAACACAATTTCGTGATCTCTCGGACGCTTCTTCGGGAAGGTTGCTGTCCAATCTTCTATTCTTTTTAGATAACAAATATTTTTAATATTCGCCTTCTTGGGTCATTCATCGATCATTTCCAATACAATCACAATGGCCCTCGGTGTGGACTTGGCGAACTTATCCTACCAGAAAACGAGCCTGGGAGCAGCATTATGCCTGTAAGTAGCCTATTGCTCTATTACATTTTGTTGTTTCAGGCTTTCACATTCTTTAATTGTTTACCAAATAGAACATCGTTGTTAAGCTTTGATTTTAACTACTTCTATCTTTCAGGGAAAAGTTAATCCCACCCAATGTGAGGCTCTGACCATGGTTTGTGCTCAGGTACACTACTTATAGCTTAATTTTGTCAATTTAATTAATCCAAATTCCAATCTACTTATTTTTAGTTCAAATGACCGTTTTCTCTCTACACTTTTGCTCGACAAGTGTTGCTTATTTGAATACAGAGTTCATTCCCATCTGTTGTTAAGTTATTTGCTTAGTCATATCATATATAATTGTGATGTTTGATGTTTTTTTATTAATTTGAATCCCATATTCCTTGTCTGTATTACATATTCATCTCATATCTTTATTGCTTTGTTTAGCCTCTAGCTGGCACTGTGTTGGTGTTCCTTTTTTTCCCAGAAGAGAATAGAGAGATCTATCTTGTTTATACAATGCCCTTTTACTCTGCTTTATAAAATTAAATGTTTGAGAAGAAGCTTCTAGATAGGTATCTGTGACAAACAATTAGAAGTTACGTACAAATGGATGCTACTATTATAGCATGTCTTGCCACCATGTTCTGTACAAGAGAAACCCTTAAACCTTACTTCCCATAAATAAGCCATGCATTTGATACCTGACTGGTTGTGTCTGAATTATATTACATCTCATCACTCTTCTTTTTTGTGTTCTCTGTAAAATATGCATTGACTTCATAGTTTATCTGAATGAACATTCCAAATAACTGTTGTTTGGATTTGTGATATTGCAGGTTATGGGTAATCACGTTGGTGTTACAAGAGGTGGTTCAATGGGCATTTTGAACTCAATGTTTTAAGCCAATGATTGGAGCCGGATTGCTTCGAGTATTATCTCTATTCTCCATACTTCAATATGCTTAATTAATGTACAAACTTTTCTTTGAATAACCGCAATAGACCCTATTGTAAACCTGTGTAGATCTTGTTACGTTGAATTGCTAACTTGGACATCATTTTTTCATATCGCTAGCGCTACAATTTGACTGATGCACCATTCCTTCTTTTAACAGTCATTGAGATTATTAGGGGATGCATCTGTGTCCTTCGAGAAAAACTGTGTCAGGGAATTGAAGCAAACCATAAGAGAATTTCACAATTATTGCACGAGGTAACTATGCTTACAGAACTACAGATTCTCTTATATATATATTGCCTTTGAGAACATGATACAAGTTCTTTAGAGCTAATACTATGTATTGCCTTCCTGTATGATACTTCTATCAATTCTCTTATATATATTCTGAAGTTGCTCTATGTATTGTAGCCAATACAAATTACCAATCCTGTCAGTATTATCTGTGATTATTTTCTGTACAGAGGGCATGGCTAGCACTGCCTGAGGCTAGCCACAAATGCCAGTTTTTTTATTTTTCTGTGTCGGACTATCAGTGACGGTTCTAGCCAAAAACCGCCACTGATACCCTGATATCAGTGACGGTTTTTGGCTAGAACCGTCACTGATATCAGGAGTATCAGTGACGGTTCTAGCCAAAAACCGTCACAAATAATGTTATCTGTGGCGGTTCTAGAACCGTTCATCGATAATCTGGATTATCGGTGGCACTAAATCTGTGGCGGTTGAAAACCGCCATCGATGGCGATTCGAACCGCCATTGATTACCTTTTTCAAGGTAGTGACTGTCCCTTGAACAACCCTTCGAGGTTCCTCCAGCGTAAGTAAGGATCGGTAGATGGCTTAGGGTTTTGGAAGGATGGAACTCGTACATAGATCGTCACCCATGAACGTGCTCACCTCTTCCCTTTTATTCTAGCGCTGAGGAACTCGGGGGCGTGCTCCATATATGGAAAGCACCTCCGATCATGACGCGTGGTTTATTAGGAAAGTTTGTTTTAGGAAAGTAATTGGCTGTGCGGGATTTGGGTGGTAACATTCCATATCACAGCCGAGATCAACCAACACATTTGTCTGACTCACATCATTTGCCTAGGTGAGTTCTTTACTGCACTTCACAGGCGTGTTTCCTCCATCATGACATGAGAGTGATGGATTGTCCTGCTGTTGTTGCTTCATGTGTATGGTTTGTTCGTGTGTTTCGTCCATTGATCGATCACCTCGTACTGCTTTGTTGTGTAATGTATGAGCTTATGGTGTCTCTTACCTTCGTGGCCGAGTTGGCTACATGTTTGTTTGAAACAGTTAGCAGACTGGTTTGTGTCTGTCTGCAGTCTACACTGGCCTGGCCTGGCCGATTTATGTGGGTGTGTGGCTTGCGGTTCAGTGTTTATTTGTTATGAATCTGAAACAAATGAGCAACTAGGTGTGCCTGCGTGCATTCCACCTGGCTGCATGTGTGTGTGGCTTGATGAATGTATGCTATGTTTGTGAAAATAATTGAGCATCATCTATGTATGCCTGCGTGCATCAACATGGCGCTGTGCAAGTGTGACCGCCTATGAGTGTGTTTGCTATGTATTTGAACCAAGAGGCAGCTGGTGGTGTGCTTGCATGCGCATCAACCTTGCTGCTTGTCTGTATGTTGTGCTTGACTTAAGCAGCAGCTATATATGTGTGCTTTCGGCTGTTGCATTTACTTGTCCGTGTGTGAATCACTGAGCTACTTTTGAAGTTTGTGTGTGCGACTTGCATGAATATGCATCAATCAGGATGAGATGTTTGCATGAATGCATCTATTTGCACTTGGGAAATAGAGGCTGAAGTACTGCACTGACAAAAGTTATTACCAATGCATGCATATCATGTATAAATATAACTAGTATCAAAAGAATACACTGAAGTTTGTGATTTGCAATGCTATTTCACTGAGGAACTCTAAATCATGCGCTATTACCAACGTGTTTTTTTGCGTGTCGCTGATACCTTGTGGTATCCTTTGCCTGATAGCTCTTTCCTCTTAACCTAGATATACCTAATGTAAGTTGGAATATTTGTTTGGTCTCTTTCTTCTTTGGTTTTAAAGAAAAAGAGTTAATGATTTCATATTTTCATTACATGTATACACGAACACGCAGAAGTTCATCGCTAGCTTATAAAAACTCTGAAAAGTGAACAGAAGTATGATCACTCAGGGGCAAGGTTCCAAAAACCGGCATGATTTCGGAAATCTCGGCCGGGGACGGAATCCAAAATCCCGGCCGGATAAAAAAAAATTAGGAAAAAATTAAATTGCTACAGTAATCTCAGAAATATCAGCAAGATTTCACCAAATCTCGGGTTTTTTTGACCGGTTTTGCCCAGATTTGACCGAATTTGGTCCAATAACTCTTAAGAAAGTCATCTTCCATGAAAATTTATTGAAAAACTAAAATTTTAAGACATTTTATAATTTCGGCAGAAACACTGTCAGATTTTATGGTAGTATCTTTAGCAATGTAGGATCATACATAAAAATTTTCAAAAAAAAGAACATCATTTGTTATCTTTAAAAAAAAAATCAAAGACAAAACGAACATAACTGAGACATTTAACTTATCAGAATTTTATAAATTTGCTCGAGTGTGATCATGATCCAAAATTTTTATGAGAGCTTAATAATTGTCTTAGTACCATTCTCTAAAATTTTCAAAAATTTTAAACTTTTTTTGTTTGCTCAATCAAATCTATGTAAGCATTGAACTTCATTTTTTATATTTTGAAAATCAAAAACAGAAAGAACATAAATGGTACGGTGTCCTTGTAAGAATTTATAAATTCACTAGAGTGTGATCATGATCAAAAATTTTTATGAGAGCTTAAGCATTTCATTAGCACCCTTCTGTAAAAATTTCAAAAATTCTAAACATTTTTTGTTTGCTCAAGCAAATCTATGTATTGATCATCAGGCTTTCATTAGGATGTACCACTATCAGAATTTTTGAAAATTCTTAAAGCTCGATCATCACCTCAAAATTTTATGAAAACATTTATGACGCATCAAGACCATAAAAAACAAATTTCAAAATTTTCTAACTTGATTTGAATTATTTTTCATTCGGTTGAAATTTGCTGGTAGGGCATTTATCAAGATAGTAGTACTACAAGAATTTTTTAAAATTCCTGAAACTTGATCATCATTTGAAAATTTTATGGAAATTATATTGATGCATCAGGACCATCCACAAAAAATTTCAAAATTTTGAAACGTGGTTTGTTCTATTTTTCATTCAGTTGAAATTTATCGGTCAACGTTTTATTAGGACAGTAGCACAATCCGAATTTTTAAAAATTCTTCAGGCGTGGTAATCATTTGAAATTTTTATAGGAACATTATTGATGTGTTAGGACCATCCACAAAAAATTTCAAAATTTGTCGACGTTGTTTGAACCATTTTTCGCTCGGTTCAATTTCACCGAAATCTCGGCAAATCTCGCCAAGATTTCAGCAATTCCGAGCAAAATCTCGAAAATTTCGGTGCAAAAAGAACCAAATTTGAGATTTTGTTTTTGTATTTCATCCAAAATTTGTCCGAAATTCCGAGATCTTGATGAAATTTCGGATTCCGACCACCTCAAGCTGTCAACCAAAAACGAGATTTAAAACCTTGCTCAGGAGCATTACCTGAAGATGGAAGCATAAATAGGAAAAATTTTAAAAAAATGGTCTGACCGGGATTCGAACCCAGGTCGCCAGATTCAAAGTCTGGAGTGCTAACCACTGCACTACGAAACCATTTAATGACAATTTAATCATTATCCTTTACATATACTAATGTATTTGATATTTCATACCTAAGCACCGAGCCTACTTAAGACCAAATTCCAACAAACAAACAAACTTACCACACAGAGTCCAGATTGCATTGGATACTTCATGCTTCACGTCAAAGTAACCAGCAAGCACAGCTGATAGATTAGCATCCAGATCATATCTCATCCGGTTTTGTTTTGAGAAATAAATTACATTATGTGCAAAATCTGAATCACTGGGCATCTAGCTAGAGTTAGCAAGGAACATAGTCCATCTGATCTGATGCACCCCTCTCTATTCTGAAAAATGAGCTGATACAAGCATACAGCACCTTTGCAAATATACAAAATTAAAGACTGATGTAAAAGTGGTTTCGACTTAAACTCAAATTTTGGGTGTGCACACAGTGCAATTTTCCAGGCAATATCACATTGCGTAAAATTTTCATGATTTTACAATCTTGAATAGGAAAGAACACAAGTCAAGAGTTCAGTCCAGAGAGAAGAAATAGCCCCTCATTAGGTACAAAATTGGCAATTATCTTAAACGTTACATCCCTACTTATTACCTAGCCCAGTAAGCCTTTGTAAAGAGTCGACACACACATAATAACTTGCTTAATAAGAGTAACAATGACCAGCACTGAGCTATTGACTGTAAATTTGTGTGGCAGAATGTCTTACAGTTTCTTCCAGCTGTTGGTTGAGAGCATGCATCTGCTGAACCATTTGATGAACCTCTGATAGAATAACTTGATATGGCTGTTTCCGCAGCTCTTCCTTCCTAGCTTGAGCCTGAAAAAAAAACAATATTGAAGTTTAAGTGCTGTTGCAATTGAACACAATATTGGTCATTGTTTTAAAACGAATACATGAAAGATGATTGATGATGTCACCATGGATAACCCAACCCTATTTGTACCTGCAAAACATGATCTTAAACAGACTAGTTCAGGAGCTGCCCAATATTAGATTTATGATTTTGTAGTGAACAATACAATTGCAAAGTCATAAAATTGAGACAGTGCTTACAGACATGTGAGGACTGAGGACTTCATGATTTCTATGCCAAAACTAGGATGTCACTTAGCCCTCTGCAACACCCAAATTCTTCATATTTGGGAAAACATAGTCTTTATTGTCTCTTAAAAAAATGATCCTTTTCTCTTTCTCTACTTTCTCTATTCCACAGGACCAACACCAGCTCTAACTCCTGCTACCAATACCTAATTCATATGCTTAGAACATTAGATTCTGTTGATTGTAAGTAAAATTGTTGCTAACAATACACGTTCTTTTGGAACATAACACTTCATCTTTACACAATAGTACAACATCATAGCTAAGAGGAAAGTAATAGCCTGATAACAATTTCCACTCCATATTAACGTTGATTGAACGCAAACATAGCCAACAACAGTGACATGACTATATAAGAACTGTGACAAATCAAACCTCACAGCAAGACTTGTCGTGAGAACAGGTGATGAATGCATTCAAAACTTGTTCTATGATAAACATGGCAGTCAAACAATTACAAAGCTCAAATACTTTCCAAAAATCAGCGGAGGGTGAGCAAGTAAAACAGAAAGTACTGCAAAGTTGCTGGGATATGTAGTACACTCCTAAAGAGTTCCTAACCATTTGAATCCAAAACAAAACAAGTCAGAAGAACTGCACCAGATAAGGAGTTGGTCAGTTGAAACCATGCTTTATAAGATCAGCAGATTCCATCTTGAGTAAATTTGGTCGAGAATGCCAAACCATGAATATGAATTTGGCCGAGTAAATTTGGCTTTATATTACCTATTCAGTGACTTGGTTGCTGTTGCTGCTGCTGCCAGCTAGGAATCAAGAGAATGACAGAGAAATTCTGTACATCCATTCAAGTGATGGTGCCAAATTAATTCCTGTTCAATAACTCAAGCATGTTGTACATATATAATCTTTGAGTTTTTTTATACGTGAGCTAGAACAGAAATAGCAGCTAGTTGGCTTCCCATCTTTCAGAGATTGATGTGTTGATGGCATCTGTTTTGGCAAACAATTTGCGCCTAGACCTTGAGAATCTGCAAGACACTCTGCGATAATTTTGTGACCAAAGAGCAAACCGCAAAATGTTCCTCCAAAAGTGCATCATATAAAAACAAATTAATTTGGAGTATCATGTAGGAAGATAAGGCAGTAACAGTCATTTCTAAATGAATTCAATGTAAAAACTAGTTATGCTTGACAGTAAAAACCAAAAAAAGGTTACAATATACGGGGTACATTTTCTAACCGATTCTTTTGACCAAAAGGCAGATTTTGAGAGTCAAATCGAGGTTGGAGACTTGAGAGAGTAAGGCTATATGTTGTGATTACTCAGATTGGCGCGTAGGCACGCTTCTCTGTACTCAAGTCTAGCTTTTAAGCAAGAATAGCTTAATGATAGCCATATATATTTTTTTAGATAAAGGGAGGAATCCCGGTCTCTGCATAATGCATACGACCAAAATACAAAGTTTCAACTATCAAGCTGCTCTCCAATAAAAGAACAAAAGATAACTTAAAGAAATATCAAATACAAAGTCTATTATTATTTCGCCATCCATTCTTAGCAAATATTTGTAATGCGACGACTTCCAGAGCGCTACACGCCAATCGGACGGTCCCCCTGTAGTTCTCATGCTACAACTGTGCCCAGAAGCGCAACCAATATGTCCCCCTGAAGATAGCCTGCAGACAAGAAATATAATACTTGTTTTTAAAGAGTAAATCATTGCGTGTGCACCAAATAGCCCATAAGAGAGCTGCAACCCCCGCAAAAATCAATCTTTTCTCCAGCTTTTCAAAGCCTGCCAACCAATGTCCAAACATATTCGAAATAGATCTTGGGGCAGTTAACCCAGTAGCGATTTGAATAATTCTCCAAATATTTTTAGCATGCTGGCAATCAAGGAACAAGTGTTTGATTGTTTCATTACTGTTACAAAAGCAACACTTATAACTCCCAGTCCAATTCCTTTTAGCAAGGTTATCTTTTGTTAAGATCACCCCTTGCTGAACATACCAAAGGAAAATCTTAATTTTCAAAGGAACCTTAAGTTTCCAAACGAAATTACTATTGAACAGAGTACCATGGTTCATTAGATAAATATACATAGACTGAATTGAGAATTGACCGTGGCTATGTAGATCCTAGGTGAAAGTGTCCCGTATATTTGTGAGCTGAACACTAGCGACTTTTGCTACTAGGTTATGCCACAATGTCAATTTATCCCCCACTAAAGCACGCCGAAAAGTAATTTTTGGTGGCATTTGCATCATGACACTTGCCACCATGCTATGAGGATAATTGACAATGTTAAATAGACTGGGGAATTGCTCTTTTAGAGGTTTAGAACCCACCCACTTGTCTTCCCAAAACCGAGTTTGTGAACCATCCTGTATGTGAAATGTTCCACAACTTAGGAAAATGTCCCTAACCTTGAGAAGCCCTTTCCAAAAATGTGAATCCCTAGGCTTAATTTGTACCTGGGATAAACATTTTGAACTCAAATATTTATTCCGGAGCAAATTTTGCTGTACCCTCCTCATTGAGAAGTTTGAATAACCACTTACTTAGGAGACATTTGTTTTGATACCAAGATCAATTATTCCTAAACCTCCTTGATCCTTAGGGCGACACAGATATCCCATTTGGCAAGGCGAAATTTTCGCTATCGTAATTACTCGCCAAAAAACTCGGATCGATAAAAATCCAGCCTTCGACGGACCCCTTTGGGATTTCAAAGAAAGACATCATGAACATAGGAAGACTACTTAGTACTGAATTTACAAGAATGAGTCTGCCTCCATAAGAAAGGTGTTTGGACTTCCAAGTACTTAGTTTACGTTTGAATCTATCCTCAATCACACTCCAATCTGCATAACAGAGCTTATGAAAGTGCATCGGGATACCTAAGTACCTGAACGGGTAAGATCCTAACCCGCATCCAAACAAATTAGAATACATGTGTTCATAATGTTTGGCTTCACCAAAGCAAAAAATCTCGCTTTTATGAAAATTAATCTTCAGACCTGATAATTGTTCAAACACACTGAGCAATAACTTCATATTTTTAGCTTGCTCAATATCATGATCCATAAATAAGATCGTATCATCTGCATATTGCAGAATGGATAAACCATCCTCTATCAGATGGGGAATTACCCCCCGAACCTGACCATTTTCTTTTGATCTCTTAATCAATACAGACAGCATATCTGCCACAATATTGAATGGGTGACATGGGATCACCTTGCCTAAGCCCTTTTTTGGTTTGGAAATAGTGTCCAGTGTCATCATTAACTTTGATGCCCACACTACCTCCAGTAACAAACTTTTCGATCCACGAACACCATTTTTGGCTAAAACCCTTCATGCGAAGAGTTTGCTGAAGAAAAGACCATTTGACCTTATCATAGGCCTTCTCAAAGTCAATCTTCAGAATCACCCCATTAAGCTTCCGAGAATTTAATTCATGAATGGTTTCATGTAATATCACAGCACCCTCCATTATATTCGACACACATAAAAGCGGTTTATGACGGTCTAACCACTTTGTCGCCACTCCCATAAGTCTATTTGTAGCCACCTTAGTGAATATTTTGAAGCTCACATTTAATGAGATATATTGGCGTCAGATTGTTGAATTTTGGTCGCCTCGATAACTTTAGGTAATAAAGTGATTATTCAAATTAAGGTTGTACAGAGGTAAACGGTCGTAATAAAAATCCGTGAACAATGCCATAAGGTCCTCCTTTATAATGTCCCGAATCATACGATAAAATTCTTTGGGAAGCCATCGGACGAGCGATTTATTATGTTCCATCCGAAATATCGCCTCTTTAACCTCTTTTTTCAAGAATGGTGCAATCAGAAATCATTTTCTTCTGTGTTACTTGAGGTAAATCTTGATTTCGATTTTCAATTAAACTGAAATTATTTTCCTCTCGTGGTCCAAACAATCTTTTATAATAGTTCGTGATATACATTTTAATGCAAGATCACCCACTATTATTCCATCCTCTTGATCCAACCTCGAATATATGTTGTTTTCTATGTTTACCATTTGCAACTAAATGGAAATAATGAGTATTATCATCTCCTTCTAATAAATCTTTGGTTTTTGCTCTCTCATACCATTTAATTTCTTCTTCCTTAACAAATGAACAAGCCGCTCATTTAGGTAATGCTTGAGTTTAATTTCGATCCGATAGAATCAGATATTCTGCCTTTTTATCTAGATCATTAATCATTGAAATTAACTTCTTCTTCTCCTTTCTCGTTATGGCCACTATATTTTTGGCCCATCCTCTTAAAAATTGACGAAGGTATCTTATCTTGTTCTCGCCATCGTTGAATAGCATTAATCCTCGTGTCTCTGATTGCCACTTATCCGCAACCAAATCATAAAACCCTTCTCTAATCACCAAGCCTGTTCAAATTTAAATAGAGGTGTCTTTCTATTATGGGAAGAAGCACCAAGATTCAAGTAATAAGGAGTATGGTCGAGTTACTTCTATCTTGAGCATACACCCTCGTAAGCGGAATTTTTGCTCCCATTCAAGAGATACCAAAACCCCTGTCTAGCTTTTCAAAAGTAGGATTATCCCCACTACTCGCCCAAGTGTATTGGCGACCAGACATATGTATCTCTAAGACTTAGGGATTGAATAACCATATTAAAAAGATCCGGCCACTTTGTATCGAAATTGCCCTTGTTTTTATCATCTGGTCGACGCATAATATTAAAGTCTCCACCAATAATATACGGCAGAGATTCTTTATTACAAATATGAGCCATCTCAGTTAAGAACATGTCCTTATGTTCTCGTTGTGCAGGACCATATACTGCGATTAGGGCCCACTTGAAGCCATCATCTCTATTAAGTGTGAACTTTACATAAAAATTCCCTTCGTCAATAGCTCCGATATCATACACCATAAGATCTACCCGAGGAGCATTCCCCAGATCGACCATGCGGTGCCATGCATGCCAAATAAATTCTTTGCCACCACATAACTTTCTAAGAGTCCTATCTCGGAACCGATCCCGACCGTTTCCATCGTGAGCAATAAAATCTATTTGCTCTTCTTTAACCATATCCTCCAAATACACATGCTTAGCCAAGTCCCCAAGACCTCTGCTATTCCGTAAGATCCCTTTCATTGGAGATTTAGTTTCGATGGTGTCTTTGGTTTTTAGAAGCAGAATCCCCAAGTTTTTTTCCTAGGATTGAATTTCTTCCCCACGGGTACAGCAGATAGATCACAACAAATATGATCAATTCGACCTCATTCTCATTCTCATGAAATTCGCCACGAATATGGCTAAGATCAAGATCTAATATTTCTTCTTCCTCCTCAACCAAAGTTAATCTTAGGTGAGAGTACTTACTTTTAGTATTCAGTTTTTTACCGACACCTTAAGCCTATCAATTTCTATGTTTTTGATTGAGGTAATGAAGAAAAAAACAACTGTAGCATCTCTACCCATAGAAACACCTAAGTCGGCAATATGAGAAATAATAGTAGAATCAAAACGATGTAAACGATAAACAATTACAGCTTCAAAGAATTCTTTTTGGCCACCACTTCTTAGCTTTCTCCATAATATGAGAGTCCCCATTGCAGCAATCCTTGAACTTGCTCTATTCTCCCCACCTTCGGACCGGACATTGGATGAACGGTAATCTCCTCCACCCAATGATCTTGTCCAAAGATTTAAGAGCATTCCCCATGGCCTCATTGGATACATTAGCACTAATTCCATTCTTCTTACATAAAGATTGCAGCGTCTGCGAGATAAACCTTGAAGATTTGGTCTACCACATCCAAGATCCTCTTGAGCGAGCAGAGAATAATCACCAACATGTTCAAGATGAGCATTTATCTCTTCCTGAAGACCCAAAGTCACCGTGACCAAATCCTCCCTATTGGCATTCGACAAAATACCGGCCGTCAAGTAAGGTCATCCCTGTGATGATCTCCTCCAATGAGCCATCAACCGCAATGCAGAAGCATTCGCGATGAGCGAGGTTATCGATTCGCTTGGTGCGCTTTGTTGAGAAATCATGTGAATTTGCCTCACCCACTTAGAGCTTCCTTTTCCGACCTTTGTTCACTCGGCTTTACCCCAGAACAAGCACATTACCACCTCCCCAATCGAATCTCCCCGACTTAGCCTCGAACCTCCAAATATTGTAGAACTCCCGACAACTCGGGCATATTCTTTGTAATAAAGACTGGGCAGCAAAGCAATATCCGCATACAAGATGTGAAGAGATAGAAGCTCAAACCGACTCACATCACAATTGGATCTGATCTCCCACGGTAACTCATTCGGTATGACACTTTCCTCATCAATTTCAGCAACAACCATTGCATTCGATCTCATCCAAGAGCCCATCAACAAGAATATCAATGGCCTTTCTATGATTTGCATATCGGTAGCAATCGGTGCATGAGTAGTCAAACATGAGTATCCCCCCAACAAATAGAAGCGTGAGTAAACCTTTCAACCGATTGTTCAGCTGCCCACCTGTAAGGATTGCGATCGGTTTGAGCAACAGAATATCGATAGCTAATTCTATTATTGATTCACCCGCACCGCGCCTCCAATCGAAGCGGAACCCTCTCCGGAGAAGCATTATTACGAGCAACCATACTCGGCCAAGCAACCGAGACCCCCATGACCATCCGACAAAGGAACCCGATCTGCTTCACCGATTGAAACAAGCCCTCACGTCCAACCATGGCAATATCGACAACCTCGCATCCACTCTTTGAATATTAGGAGCATTCAAACTATCCAAGCTTTCATACACCAAGCCATTCTTATTACGTTTCGGCATTAACTGTGATGAGAAAGGTCCCCATCACAAGCCCTAGCCGACAATGCCCCAATAAATTCAGACTACCGGTTTAACCCTGGACCTGAATACTCCCCAACCTGAACATTTTCACTAGAAACCAAGCAAGAACCAGCAATGACAGATTGAGGAACTCCATTCGGTTATTATCACCGACAACAAAGCACAATTAGAGATGTCAACCAAGCTTATGTCCAGCCTCCTGTAAGAATGATCGGATAGGATGTAATACCATCTTCATCACATCTAGTCGAAGGAGCAAGAATGCTGGTCACACCCTTATCAAGCCGCACTCCACAACAACCCACTTGTTTGCTTGATAAAAGGAATGTCAACCGCAACCTCTCAGATCCCCACAGATTTGCTGCATCACCGAGCCATTTGAAGCACCGGACACGAGCCCTTTTCACCCTTATCATTACCACTAGGTAAATTACCTTTCTCATTAAAACCATCCTTGTCACCATTGCCGACATCCTCGCATTTCATGATCCACGCCATTAGGTTGATCATCCAGGATCTGAAGGTCATCATCTTCATCAAACTCATCAGTTCCATATTATTCTCATGTAACACCGATCCACTTTGAATAAAATCTCATAAATACAATCATCAACCACGATATCGGTGTCGTCCAAATATTATTAACATCCAAGATACCAACAATCGACAACCCGATCTTTCTCATAGATATCATATCAACCTTTTGAGTTGCACCGAATAGTGCCAACATACACAAAGACGAAATGATCTGATCTCATAAGGGACTCCATAAACATTTACCCAAACCTTCAAGCTTCGCTTGGGTTTGATCTCCATATCCCACTCATAACGACATCACACCTCGTTATTATCGATGCGGAGCCGCTTCATACTAATCATTCTTTGCAATTTGACGACTAGGAAAGGAACAATGAAAGAATTGTTATCATGATCTTGGACCACCCAATTCCATTTCACCGAATCGCCTGCGCTAATTCAGACTTAACCAAATCCGCCGAACATTGCCTTCAACTATTACGATTAAAGCGCCGCAGACACTTTACTAGGGGCTTTAGCGTGCAGACAAATAAGGGATACGAAAGAAACCCAAACCATCGCTGCCAGATCATTGAAAGCGGCGATTGGCTTTGGTCCATGTAACGAAGGGCAAGAAGGGTATAATGTTCTTCTTCACATATCTCGCAACAAAGTAAGACTTTATTCTTCTTCCTCAAAGCAGTTCACAGTTAATTGAGTACCTTTGTGTTTGCAGCTGAATTCTGAGCTCTCACCTCGCACTTTTGATTGCACCACGATCATCAAGCTGTGAGCTTCCTGAATTGTCGGTCGGTGAACTCAGGGAATGACCGCAACTTTGAGCACCACCAGATCGGCTCAACCAACAGCCACTCCGAGTTAACAACATAATGGCCACCACCAAAACCACCGCGATAAGCGGCGACACCCGCCCCATAATCTTGCCACGGTCGAGCAACATCACAGGCCACGGCCACGACCACGACCGAAGAACCTTTGGGGACGACCACCACCGCGAGCCTGCCGATGCTGACCGTTGGAATTGCGATCAAGGCGCCGATCACCTCCAGCATCCGCCGCCGCACCGCCCGCCATCGCAACCTCAGCGTACGAACGAGAAATGTAGCCATATGGTACACGCATATGAAAGAGACAGTCGCACCCAAAAAAGGCTCACCTGATGTCCTGATTGCTCCACTGCCTTCGAAACCCCACCTCCTTCACTTCCTCCTCCTCCATCTCTAGCCCCACCTCCTTCACTTCCTCCTCCACTTCCTCCATAGGTTCCGGTTCCACCTTCACCTCCTCCTTGGAGGATTCACGGAAGGTAGTCGCCTCCATCGCCACCGGCTATGGCTGTGGTGGCACCACCACGACAGCAGCGCGCGAGGCGGTCGTACGGAGGCGCTTCTCGGCGATGGCGGCCATGAGTTCGCGCTTTGGCGCGCCTCGGCTCAGCTGACTGACCCGGCCAGCAGCAGGGGCTTGCTGCGCTTGGCTCGGGCTACGCGGGTGGCGAGCGATGGAGGCTCATGCGGAGCGCCATCTGGAGCTCCTCCTCCCGATAACCCATTGGAGCCGCTCCGCCGAACCCTAGCCGGATCGATCCGGCCCAAAATCCAAACCGTAGGGCGGGATTTGATGACTCGACCTCGGGTCTGAGGCTCCAAGCGAGGGGAGCGCGCATGGGGAGAGGAAGAATGCGGTGGATATGGTTGAACGGGAGGACGAATCCGGCGTGAAAGTAGAGGTGGGGCTCCTATATTAAAGTTCTAACCCAATATAAATATATTAATAATACATCTACCGATCTATTGTCAATTAAATTCTAAATTCATCCATATTAAATCATAGAGACAAAAATATCAATCAGTCAATTGAATAGACTTGGATAATAGAATACAAAAATTAGACATAAGTTATCACAACAAAAGGCATTCAGGCATGAGGCATTGCATTAGGACTTGGGGCAATTTTTTCATACCTGGGCTTGGTTCCTATCTGGGCTTCGGCGATACGCGTTCGGCTGCCAGTTGGACGAAGAGAGCCTCTGTAAGATCGAGGATGCGCCTAGAGGGGGGGTGAATAGGCATTTTACAAAATTAATCGCTCTCTAAAATAACTCACTCTAATCAACCCCTATGTCAAAACCTAATCAAAGATAATGCGGAAGTGATAAACTAGGTTTTGATAATTATGGCCTAAATCAACTAGGCTCAATAGTGAACTAACTAAATTTGGTCTCTACACAATAATTACTAGATTGAACAAATAAGTAAAACTAAGCAATTCTAACAAATCAAGCAATTTATAATATAGCAACAAAGTAAATGCTTGAATGTAAATGAGACAAGAGACACAATACTTTTTACCGTGGTGTTCGGAGATTTGCCGATCTCCCCTAATCCACGTTGAGGCAAGCCCAACCGAATTGGACCGGCTCCACGAATTGAGCTCCCGCCTCAAATTCACTAGTGGTTGCTCTTTCCCGCTCCGGGTAGGCGAGCACCGACCTTCACAACTTGTCGGGGCTTCTCACAACCTTCGTCGAGAAGATCCCACGCACGACGCCTCCACACGCTGTCTATGTATCGGCAAACACCAAGAGTAACAAGCCAAGCCTTCCGCTTGAGCTTCACCTCGTGCAACACATGCACTCTGGTGATCACCAAATACAACACATGCACAAGGCTCCTCTCAAGTGCAACACATGCACAAGAAGCTCTCAATCCACTTCCTAATTGCAACACATGCAATTAAGGCTCACTCTTAGCTCAAAAATCAAATATGAGTATGCAACACATGCACAACCTCACCCATATGCTCAATGGAACCAACAACAACCAAATGCCGGCCCCAAGGCTCATTATATAGCCTCCACAAGAAAAACTAGCCGCTGGGGGACAAAATGGGCAAAGTGTCAGTGGAGCCCGGTCATACACGCCCTTGAGGCGATATGACCGCTTCCTCACAAGTCGTCGGTGTTTCAGTAAACCGGCAAATAGATTTGTAAGTCAAGGGGCATGCCCCGCTTCCTTGAATGGTTAGACTACTGAGTCCCGAGTTTATCTTGGTCGGGTTGAATGTCCCACGTCCGATTAGTGTGGTGGTATTGTATTGATGAAGGTCTGAAACTGCGTTTTTGTTACAACTCTGACGGTTCCGAGGGAATTTCTTCTACTGATGATGGTTTTCGATGTGGTCGATCCCCTCCCTTAGGGTCCTGCTTCTCCTTTATAGACACAGGAAGGCGGGTTACACGGAGTTCGGAGGATATCACGAAAAACAAGAAAGGGTGCCTAACTTGGCTAGGGCGCTATGCCTTATGCCGAGGTGTCGAATCTTCGCCTTGAAATCTGTCCCAAGGCCCTGTCGCTAGTCCGTCTTCACAACCGCTTCGCCGTATCGAGTTGGTAGTCATCTGAGTTGAATGCGGGTGTCCCGTTCTCTCGGAAGCAGCGTCTTAACCCTCGTGCACCTTCCTAATCTTTGACGTCTGGGCGACGGTCGGGGTTTGCCTCGGGAGAGCGCGTTTCCTTCATTGCAGCGTGGACTGCGCGATGGGGCTACCGCTTGACTTTAGCTTCCTCTGGGGTTGCCGGGGCGAGCCCGCTGCCTGGCGGCGTTGCGTTCGTGAGACAGGTGTCCATCCCGTGGCTTGATGACGTCGTGGTGGAGGCCCCGGTTTGGAGTTCGTCGAGGAGCCGCCTTGGAACGGTCGGGCGTCGAGTGACCCAGGTTGGAGGCTTCAGCGGATGTCGAGGCTGAGTTTTGCTCGGAGCCTTCGGCGGCTCCGACTTCCGCTTTATCGAGGCCTGTGGCTTCGGCGAAGGCCCACAGCTCCTTTCCGCCCATGAGGTTCCTTTGTTGCTCGGTGGGCACAGGCAAGCCCACAGAGCTTCGATTTGTTTCGGATGATAATCCTTCTTTATGGGGATGAAGTCTAGGCTGTGAGGTACCCTAGGTATAAGTATTAAATCATTGGCCAGAGTTGCCTGGAGCGTCAGCGTTCTGGGCGATCAAATCATCCTAGATATCTTGGCCGTGTTGATCGGCCATCTTCTTTCAGGTGTGCGCAACGCGACTGCCGTTGGTCCCCGAGCCCCGAGCGGTCGGGAGAGGCTGGTTGGGGGATTACCGGTGTTGACGGTTGGTGGCGAGTATCCCCATTGGCCACTCTTCTGGGACTCGGCGATTTGGTCGTGAGAACCCGGAGGCATGTCGCGGAAATGTCGTCGATCCAAGGCGAGGCGAGTTTATGAACTTGGCGGGATCTTCTGAATTAGTGAGTCGATTTTGCCTAAGTGAAGGTACCTATCAGTAGTAGCCCGAGCCTCGGCAGAGTCGGAGAGCTGATCGGGGTTTCATGGCCCAGCGGGTCCTACGTTTGGCGGCGTGGCCCATGGTGAGAGGCCCTCGTTCGCCAGGCAGGCGGCTCTTAGGTCGCGTTTTCGTCAGAATCGAGCCAGGCGTGTTATCGGTGGTTTTATCACGAGGTTTTGGCGTGGGGCATTCCTCCCGAACCGTTTGGCGAGAGCTATCAAGTGGGAGGAATAGCGGTTATCATCCCCAGTGCGCCCGTCGCGGAGTGTGTGGGACTGGAGGGTGGCGATCCGTGCTTGCCGGCAAGCCTGAGCACCGTGCTTTCGTGGAGCTCTTGACGGGTTATCGAAGTGGGCCTGGAGATCCTCCCAGGATCTTTTCGAGCGGACGGTCCAGAGTCGGACATCCAGGCCGTGAGGCGACTCCATAGAACCTTTCTTTACTCGATCCGTGGGGCCGGAGTCGTCGGCCAGGCCGTGTCGATCCGTCTGCCACCTGCGATGGGTTCGCATGGAGAGCGTGAAGTATGGTCTCGGACATGAGTTAGGTGATTGGAGTCGTCGCCGAGCCAACCGAGGACCGCAGAGGCTCTCCTCACCCTCGTCCTCATTTGTTTCATATCCCGGGTGCCCAAAACCCTTTTGGGGGGTTTGAAGCTTGAGCCTCGCGGTTGTTTCAGCGTTCTCGCCACCTCGAGGCCGCCGTGCGTATGCGGACTTTTACGAGATCTGGCCCACCTGATCGATCTGAGGCCAAAAACAAAAAGCGATAGGACGAAGATCTGCTAGCAACGCTTCGCCCCTCCCATCCGTCATTTAATGCGAAAAAGAGATCTGAAAGGATATGCTTTCTTCGGGCTTGCCGCGCTGCAATCCGGAGACGTCTAAGGCTTGTTCCGAGGCGACGCCCGCTTTGACCGTCGTTCTGTCCGATCAACCCTCGCCTGGCGTCTGTGAAACTTAACGTGGGGAAGGCGCTCGGTCGGACTCTTGTGCTTTCCTTTCGCGCATGTGTCTTTCTGCTTAAGAGGAGAAGACGAAAAAAGTTTCGGGAGATTCATTCCTTACCATTCTCCTTCTCTCATCCTCCTGCCAGAAGATGTAGAAGTGGCGGAATGCTCCATCTCGGCTAGCGCGCACAAGGCTTGGAGAAGAAAGGTTCCTCGCAGCGTCTCGCGGTGGAGGAGGGTGCAAGCAATTGCCGCGGTCCCGCTCAGCCCAGCGATAATCGTCGTGTGCGCCTCCTTTTACGAAGCCTTGATTCGGACTTCCGCTCCACCGGTTCGTCGGGAGGGGCTGCACCACTACAAGGTCGAGGTGCACCAGCTCAACCCACGGGGTGCTTCACATCCAGATTTTATCACGGGGC